>CM075859.1:65250242-65385242 GCA_037975125.1 Latrodectus hesperus | reverse complement strand
CTCCCGGGATCTGGAATCTATTATGCCTTCTTTGGTGTTTTTACTCCAGTACTGAGATAGTCTTTGTATATGGCAATAGCATCGATATAGTTTGCAAATATTGCGTAACTAAGATATGGCAGCCTTTCAAAGAAATTACATTAAGCTAATAGCTCACTTAACTTCTTTTAACTTGATCAATTCATTAACTTTTTTCATAAATTTAATTTACAAATTGAAATGTTTCAAAAAATAAATATTTGATTTAATTGCTATTTTAATTCCCGCGATTGAATTGTTTTTGTATGAATAAATGACCAAGTGACTGCAGACAGATCAAATAAGAAACTTTTTGTTGGAATCTCTTAATAATATTGAATGTAATTGTGGAAGTTTCTGTAATGTATTTCACTTAACATGAACTATGTAATATTTCACATCATCATAGAAGTTGAAGGCGATTCATGCCTAAAGTCTATGAAGAAGTAAAAAATTATTTTTTGAGTGGTGTAAAGATTAGCTATATCAAATAAAGAGCCTATGTGTTATCTCTACAGTCCAATTTTAAAATATATAAATAAGTTATAATAAGAAATAAATTATACTAAAAAATGAAGTCATATTTTAGGAATAATAGAGAAAATAATGAAAGTGATATCAAAAATAATTTAGAAAATCTTTTATTTGTTTTTTGAGCTTATACAAAATTATAACATTCCGTTTAAAACTGCGAAAGTAAGCAAAATTTGTCAGATAAATTACCAGAGTAGTAAAAATCATTTTTAATGTAAAAAATAAAAGGCTAAACAATTTCAACCAATTGAAATATATTGAAACACAATAAATTAAATAAAAGTTACTGTTAAGCTATCGAAAAGACATAAAACTTAGTGAAACAGTTAATTGAATATATCACGCAAGTTAATATATAATAATGCATGTTCTTTTTGCTTAGACATAGTTAAATCAGTAAAATATAAATTTAAAACAAATTTATATGTGTATATATATATATATATATATATATATATATATATATATATATATATATATATATATATATATATATATATATATATATAATAGAAGCACTTATAAAAAACAAGGTTTAATCATGTAAAATGAAAAAGTAGTGAGAAAACAAATATAATTTTAGTAAGGAAAAACTTTAAAAAATCATAATAATTTTATTTACATAGAAGAAAATTTCGCTTATAAAAGAAACTATTAAAACTTAAATAAATCATAAGGAATTACTTTCTGTAATTAATTAAGAATGAAGAAATTCAGCAGAATGTTAAATTTAGATAAATATTTTACGAGAGTACTTCAGAATATTCCAGGTAAAGATATATCTTGCACATGACATTAACAAAATCATCAATTTAAATGCGTGAAAATTAGAAACGGAAGAAAAAAAGGGAAATAATATAATAATATTTTTCCTGCATATAATGCAAACACAATACTTGTATCAAAATATATATACCAAAATTATAAGAAAATGTTGTAAAGAAACACAGTACTTAATTTAAGTTGCAAGGAACAGAAGTTGTAAGGACAACAATACCCTTTAATTATTAATATTTTATACAGTATATTTTTTATAGATTGTATGGCAACAATAATTCTTAAATTAGAAATGGTTTCATTGATATTATACAAAAATGCATCGGGACAAAATGAAAGGTAAATACACGGAGAACACTACAAAAATCCCTTCGACGTTGATAATCGTCATCCGCAAATTAATTAAGCAACATGAGCGATATTTAGATTGTTCAGCAACCGTGTATTTTTACCAAAGTAATTTTCACATCGCACTCCATTCAGCTCAGTTTTTCCGTTTTCTTTACAGAAATGCGTCTTTTATTTATTGCTCGGCTTTGTGTGAGGTCCAATGAAATTCCGTAATTATAGCTGTAGACACTCTTGTATCCATTTACAAATGATCGGGGTTTTCTTGCTCTCGTAACATTAAATACCTGAGACGCAGATAGCGATAAGAAATATTGGGCAACCCGGTCATTAAATTGCAGTCGATTTGTCTACAGTGCTAACCCATGCCCATTAGTCAAGCTATAAATGGGTAAATGTCTCCATTTTCAAGACGCAGTTTACTTTATAAGTCCTTTATTAGACAAAAAAAAAACATTGTATGATTTATACTCGCATTGTAAAGTGTGCCACAAAACATAGAATAATGTCAGACGATAATTAGAGATTAAACTCTGGACTTTTTTCTCTGTTGGTATTTCTGATTTTCTTTTATTTTTGATTCTCTCAGTTGAATAGAATTTACTTAAGAATTTTTACTTTTTACCACACGCGTTAATGTCATTTATCAGTCGATACTAAAAAAATTTACTATTTATTTATTTATTACATTACATATATTCAGACTTGTATGCTTGATTCATGAGATCTGCTTGTAAGTCTTCGTCGATAATAGGACAAATAGCATAATGACAGATGTACAACCACAGAAGATAACGAAGAAAACACCCAGGGCCACGGTGGGAATCGAACCCACACTACTACGCTCTCAAGCGATTAGCGGAGTGATACTTTGACCACTCAGCCACGGAGCGCCCAAAAAAATTTACTAAGTTCGTGTTTTGAAAATTACAAAATTCAAATTATTTAAACTGTTTCCATAGATACAAAGTAAAGTATTTGAAGTATCATTTCTATATGTAAAAAGAATTTTTAACTTTAAAGTGCTTTGCTAAATGTATAGTTTCCTTGTAATTTATTTTAAAAGTTTTTGATTGTTATATACAAAATGCTCCAAAGTTTTCTATTGTTTGATATGCAAAAAGAAGTGAATAAGAATTTATAAAATTAAAGAAAAGGAGATAAAAAGAAATATTCCTTCTCATTCTGTGCCTCTAAAACATTCTTAATAAAAGCAGTATTTCTCCTTTTTTAAAAAAAATACATGAATAAGCTGAAATAAATCAATAAAAGTTGAAACAGAAACTAAATTTTTATTTCTGTGGATTAAAAATTTTTTAGGAAAGAAAATCTTGGAAATTCTTTGTTTATTATTTCAGAAAACATTGCTCTTTAAAATTGTAAAAAAAAAACATTACATTAAAAAGAAATGAAGACATTTAAATAAATGACTATAATTTTCCTGAAAAATGCCATAAGTATTTATTTGGATAAATTTACTTCTTTCTTGATAAAGTGGTCCAGGATTGATAATTGCTCGAAGATTAATGATTCAGAACTAATGAGGTAGAATTTTAACAAAATTTATGTTCACAAAATGTTCAAGCATTATATGGCAGCACTTGTTGTAACTTTAAAGTACTGAGAATGGCACTATAAGCTAAAGACAGTGGCAGTAGTGACCTAGATGGGAAAGGTCTCATTATCGTGACCAGGAGTTCTATACCTGACCCAATCGAAAATCTATTGTGTTCACTAAAGAAGACTCGGCACGTCAAATATGTCATGGTAGCAAAGTTCTTTCACGTGGGGGATGGAATGTAGTGAAAGATACTAGCTCAGGTGTTGCCCATGTCATTTGATCGTGATTTAAAATTGCGAAATAATTGTTTGTGACCTATCAATCAGTGAAAATATTCAGCTAACAACATATTTCAAACAAACAAAATAACTAAAGATCATGTTTTCCAACAAATTTCCATTTAAAATCATTTAACTATATAATATTTGTAATTTACTTTCATATTCTTAACACTTTTTTGTCCACATATTTCATATTTTTAAAAATAAAATACTGTTTCATGTGATCAGGCGAAAAATTTTTAATTTATTTTAGAAATAAAACAACATTTTGAGTAAGTTATTCAAAGTATGAACTTTGCATAGTTATTTTTGGGATTAATTTATGGTTAAAAAGTATCATTTTGACTCATTTGAAATAATAAACGAACAGAATAGTATGCACAATAACATGAACAAACTAATTTTAAACTTTGCACTGTGAGAAAGCATGCCAAAATTATTTTTCAAACTTTAAATATTCAAATAAATATAACATTAGCTTAGGATATAGTGTAATGCTTTTAAAAAGTGTAGAATATTTTATTTGAAAGAATCAAACGAATAAGATAAATTTTATTTTTGATTTCAATGCCGAATTTCATATCAAAATTATTTTATTGGTCAACTTCCATATTTTGAATAACATAAATTTATATTATGCAAATTTATTTTTTATGCATTTTCTCAAGTTGTTCAATATTCTATTGAAAATCTTTAAATGCATTTCTTGTAACTTTCAATATGCAAAAACATTTCTTCCCCATAAATGATATTTCTGTCAGTTTTCAAAAAGTTCCTTGTTTAAAAAGGCCTAATTTAGAATTTAGAATCATTGAATGTTAAAATCAAGACATATGTGTTAATTAAAATTATTATTAGTAAAAAAATTTTTAATCATTTGCTTGAAAGAAAATTGGTATTTTCACGAAAGATATTTTAGCAATAAAATTATATTTCAAAAATTACTAAGTTTCGGAAAGGATAGAAATCAAAATCAATGCATTTCATTTAAAAAAAATGCATTTAAAATAAACTAAATTTGTAATGTAAATAGTACTTTTTTAAAAATTTAAGTAAACATTTATATTATTTTTAATAAGTTAAAACAAATTTCATAAATTACAAAAATAGTTGATTGAGACTTATTCACTTTTTATTGTTAATACATAAAAGTTTGTGAGAAAATGTAAATAATTTTTCCTAAAAAGTGCTTCATTATATGTCGTTGTTATTTTTAGTATTCCATCTGCTCTGACTCTCAGACCAGATGAGATATCAATGAAAACATTGTCATTGATGAAGTCCAATTCAAAAAGTGGACAACACTTGATACCCTCCCAATCCAGTCCAAGATGCGTGACGTAATGCCTGTTCTTACCGGAGTTTAGGTCAAAGAGGAAACTCTTTTGCTACCTTCAGAATATGTGAGACCTTTCAGCCTGTGGTCTGGTCAGTGGTCAACTGGTCAGTGGGCACCACTGACCAGTTAGGATAGATATGTGTTAAATGGATAGGAAAAGTCTAGGTCTGCCTTTTTATCAGTTCCAATGTATGTAAATAATGTTTGACATAAATACAATATTATTTTGTTTATACCATTTTTCAACAGTTTTTACATTTTTAACTCATTTATAATTTTTAAATTCTTTCATATATTTAATTGAGGGGTGGTATCAATCATTTATTAAACACTAAATGTAAGATTTTATAATTTAAAAAAGTGCACGTTAAGGTTATTAGAAAACCTCTAATTTAAGCATATAATTAAAGCAATAGTATACATCTGAGTTCATTAATTAAATATTGCATTATTTCCTTCCGATATTCCAATTTTTCCCTGCCATTTTTTGTTCAATATTTGGAAAAGATCTAACTAATTACATAGAATTCATGTCCTTCAAATGGCTTTTGTATCGGTCCGATCTTAAGCATTTTAATCAACTATTTATTATTTTTCACTTATTACATTACTTGTCTTATTACTTTTCATTTAACATCAAATAAGAAATATGCAGACAATACACTTAACCTCAACTACGATGACAAGAATTAAATAGCTCTATTAGATGAGATAATAAAAGAGAGCTTCGCTGACGAAGACAAAGGTTTCGAGCTACTTATTTAATTACCGTCACTCCATAAATTAAAACGAGCAGCTTTATGTTTTAAGAACTCCAATTACCCGAAGAAGAATATAATTTATCGCCTCTATGGATATTGTTTTTTGTGTGATTAATTTAAAGATTAAATATGTAAATTTGTTATTGACGATTTATTTTAAAAAATTGTTTCTTAAAAAGTGAATGAAAGAAAATAATACAACATAGCAACATTTTTCAGCACTTCATAAAATTAGTGGATAATTTAATAAGTTTGAAATCAAAATTTTTTATACAAAGTAAAAAAATGTAATAAATAAAATAAAAATGTACAATGAAATGTAAAATAAGAAAAACTTATAATTTTCACTTCATATACTTTATAATTTAATTTAACAACTTATTCTTTTTGATGTAATTTTGCACCATATATATAATACGTGGTTTTTATGCATCTAAAACACCTTGTTTTGAAGCATCTAAATCGGTATATATTCTAATAAGCAATTATTTCAATAGTAGAAAACTTCGAGCAATTTTATCTTGTCAAATAGCATTAATTAAAATATATATCATACTATTACTGACTTAGTTTTCATACTAATGCTACCAAGATCCTAACGATGCTATATTTGTATATCATTAATATCAACAAAACATAATTTTTTGTGTTTTATTTTGAGAACATTGTTGAACACAGTATATTTATTAAAATAATTTAAATTTATAGCTATTTTCACAATAATATTAAGACATTTTTTTAAATTTATATTACCTAAATGGAAATATAATTGAATCCATACCACTTAATTTATATGAAAGAATTATTCTAATTACATATAAAGTAAATTTTTATGTTTTATAACTACCTTTAAAAAAATTTTAAAAGTTTATAAATAAGCATTTAAAATAAACCACTAAATTATTGTTTTATTAAATTTTGATGTGAATATTTTAATTTACAGGTAGTTTACATATTTTTTGCCATATTAAGTAACGATGTTTTACTTATCAACAGTCATTATCGTGACTTAACCGTTCAAGTATCTTCATTTAATCATAAATTCTGAAATTCTAAAGGAAAAATTTAAGTCAAGCTGGCAGACCAATTTAGACATATCTTAATGAAGCGTATTATTATTTCTATTACGAAACTACAACCGAGATATTACTTATATTTATCTCTTAAAATGTTTTTAATGTTAAACTATTATTTAAATGAAGGTTTAATAAGGAACTGTAAATTATTTAAACTATTTAAAAATAACTAATGTATTACAAAACTAAATATCCGTAATTGTTTGACAGTATAATCGATTAATAAGAAATATTAATAAGAAAAAACTTAATTTTATATAAGTTCTAGTTAAAACTATCATAAATTATCTCTAGCTTTTTACTTTTAACTATATTTCAGATATTTTAACAACTGTCAATAAAGAATTCATTAAATTCATTGTCAAATAAGAATTCATTAATATTTCTTTATCCAAATTCAAGGTGTCACAGTAGTATATGTTTTGAGATTTGAGCCAAAACAGGTAAATTGGGTAGGGTAATTTCCTTAAAAATTATTTAATCATATCAGCATGCATGAGAAAATTATTTAAAGTTGTATCAAAAATATAAAAGAAAAATATTTTTCTATGAAGGACAGGAATATTTCTTTATAAAGAACGATGAGATATTAAGAAAAATGATATATTTTTGATTTCTTTTAATTATTGCCTTCAAGGAATATCAATATTTTAATAATTCTCACGAAACTAATTAAAATGCAACTATTAGTATCTGAACATTATTAGAAACAAATTAAAAAGAACATTAATATCAATGGATCTGGAAATATTGTGTTTCCTAACAAGAATATAATGTTATGTATTAATTCATGCATAAACTTGGAAAAATACTATTTTAATAATTTGATTCAAGACTTTGCGCAATAGATTCAGAGAGGCAGAAATTGTGTGGCATCTATTCGGAAAGTAGCAGCTGTTTCCATGGTGAATGAACACTGAGATATATAGTTACTCTAATTATAAAACAAAATGATTTATGATACGAATTTAAACAATTAGGAAGGAGAGTCATAAAATTCAGTCTAGGATAAATTAATTTTTGAAATAAAACCACAAGTAAATCAAGGATGTTTATGTGATATATTTTTGTTGTATTTATTAAATCGGGCAGATTAGGGAAAAGGATTTTGGTATAAGACTCCGAATGTGAATAGATGAAATCAAAACTCTTCAAAATAACATTGAATGCACATATATTTACACATTAGAAATATAACTGCTTATTTATAACAGGAAAATAATTTTGTGAAAGATTTAGGGTAGTTTTTATTACTGTTACGTAGATCATAAAGTATTTCGCTCTTTCTTACAAATATATTCTTTACCTTGTTAAAAAAGTGACACTGAATGCACTTATATTAGATAAAAATAAGTTTTATCGCATTATATATTTATTGCAAAATATGTTTAGGATGTTGCGTGTACATTCTCAGTAATGTTGCATAGACTATTTTTAATCAAATAGAGCTTCACGCGTACAGCTGAAAAGGAAATTAAAATATTTATTTCATTTTAATTATTATTTAAATTAAAATTTTTGATTAATTAAATTTTACGTACAAAACCACAGCATTGTGAAAATGTAATTGTTTCAGTTCGTTCATTCGCTATGATTAATATTTGTGAAGATTTTTTAAAAATTTTAATACATACATTACATTATATATTAATTGGTCCTTCAGAAACCAAATCAAGAAGTCATTTGGATATGATTGTTACTCTAAGAGTCAAAATGCTGAGTTTCTATTCATGTAGTATAATATTTTGCATAATTAAGCTGTATTTTAGATTACCATATCCTATAGTATGACGTTTACGCTAAAAATGACGCCAGGATTACATATAGTTTCATTATGATCGCATTTACGTCTCCGTGCAGATTTCAACAAGTTATTGCGATAGGAAATTTCACATTTCGGCATGTTTCATTAGACTGGAATCCTCATGTGAGAGATTTATAGATATGTGAAGTATTGCTAGACATTAGTGAGCTAAAGTGATTTGTAATAGGACTTGTTTGCTATTGTAAGCATAATATATAATATAAAAACAACTGTTGGTGCATATAATTTCAAAATTAATGAAATTGAGAAAATATATCACAAAAGCAACAAGAACTGAAATATATTAAAATTTGTCCAGTTAATTTTTAGATATAAAGTGACAATTACATTTGTAAATCAACTTTACACATTGATTCACAATATTAAATCATTAAATTACTGATAAATTCTTTACTTCACAATGTAAACAGATATTACATTTATTATTAACCATTAATTTTATCTTATTAATTATTAGATATAAATTCACATGCATATTTAGCAATGCTTGTGTACAAGAGTTTACGTATATTTAAAATTTAAATGCAGAATAATATTTGCAATTATTTTATGATTTGTCAATATTTTCAATCGACATTAAACATGAATAAAATTTCAATCCTTACAGAAAACAGAACTGAAAGATTATTTTTAATAAATGGAAATCATTGTGATGTTTTTTCTGTTATACGGGCCAATGCATAAATAACTTTGCTAATAAGATGAAGATTATAGCTTTTAGCACAAAAATTAAGAAATATAATATAGAAATATAGTCTAAATTTAAATAATTATTAATTCGAATAAACATCACTGCGTTTTTTATTTCCTTATGTAAAACCATTTTCTAATCAAAGAAATTTGATGCTATGAAAATTGAAATTTTAAAGCTTAATGGAAAATTTTGCTCCTTAGAAATCACAGTAAAATGGTTGAAGTTTGTTATGACAATTATTAATACAGCAACCTCATATTTTTCTTTCATTATTATTTCTTTTTCTCTTTCCAAAATGCCATTGATTTCTTCCTTCTTTGCTTTCTCCATATTATTATTTTCATCTTAAAAATATTGAATCAAGAAAATTTTTCAGGAATGAATTTTTTAAAAAAAAACTCATTTTCTTTCTAAGCAAATATTATTTTTCTGAAATTTAACCTCAACGAATTAAACATTTATGAAACTTCATATATATCTAAGCCTCATAAATATCCCAAATTGAACTCTATTATTTACCACCTATATTTTGCAATAAAATGAAACTCTGAAGTTATATAGTTCCTTAAATTACATTGCTTGAATATGTAGAATAACTTAATTTCATTTAAAAGAAATTTAATTAGTTCACTCTAATTTCTTCTTTACATGTTAATTTTAATTTATTTAGCATCTCCCTTCAATATGCATTAATCAAATTATGCATGAATACATTTCATTATTTGAACGAATTTTCAAAAATAATATCTCTGATTGCAATAATCAATAGTATCATTCGAACAAACGAAAACTGTATTTCTTAATAAAATTACTAAATAAAAAAGTATTTATTATTCTGTCAGTATTGGTTCATATAACTAAATATAGATGGCAGCAGCAGTACAGATTAATGTGCCATAACATCGAAATGGTTTTCCCACGCATTATGCTATTGATTTTCTTTGAATCAAGATATAAACATTTAATGTGAATTCTTCCCTCTGCTGGTTTGATTAAAATATCATAAGAGACAAAATGAGAAAAATATTTTATCTTAGTAAGTAAATGAAACAAATTATATTTGTGTTAAAATCTGGGAAAATGTTGACACTATGTTATAAGTTTATTTTTAAATCGATTCTTCGCAAATTCTGTGAAATAATGCGCTTAAAATAATCAATACAGAATCAGAATCAATGGTAACTGTTTCACATCAACAAGTGTTTATTTTAGGAACTCATACGATTCTTTATATTAAAAGTGAAAATGATAAATCATCAAAATTTTATATCAGGTATATTAACATAATTAAACTCAACAAAAAATTTGCTTTTTAAATAAATTATTTGATTAAAAAAAACTAAAAATGAAAAATATTATATGTAACATTTAAAAAATATTTTTAACAAGCAGAAATTGTTAATAAAATGAAATATAAATTTATTAAATTTTTGTAATTTCAATTAAAGTACCTTTTATTCGTAAAGTAATTATACAAAATTTATAATATAAATAAGCTTATTTTTCTTGATTATGTTATGTATATTATCAACTAAAAATATTTGTGTCGTTGTGTAACTGAAATTAATTAATTAAAGTTTTTGAAGAAAGTTGTAATTTCAAATGATTGAATGTTTTCTTTTATAAGATAATTTAAAAGGAATTCCTCAACTAAACTATATGTGTATATGTATACAACTTAGCAGGCTTTTCATTAACAATCTAATTTTTATTATTTTTTTACAAATCACTTCAGTTAGTCATACCGGAATTGACTAATATTCCAAAGTGTTGCTATGATTGGAGTTATATGATTGATACCCAATAATGACGCTTAACATTACATGAGGACATAATTAAATGTCAAATATCTCTCTTAACTGGAAAAATCTTAATTATCTTGTAAGGGTAATATGTGTTTTAATCATTTAAAATTGTTAAAGGCTTTAAGTTGTATGGCTTAAAATAAAATTAATATATCTCAAGTAATTTTTTACTATTTAAAATTTAGAGAGAATACTTGCATTTTTCATCAAATAACTAACTTTATTATTAATTTTAAATTAGCATTTTTGAATGAAGTTTAAGTTTCACCAAAAAAAAGACGGAGTTATAGGTAAATAATTACCGGAGTTTTATGATAACCAAATAAATTTATATTAAATAGAAATTATTTGTTTTCATATAAAACAATATAATTTTTTATTATTTGTATTATAATAAGTTGAAGCTTCAATAATTCTTTTCTCAATAGATCATTTTATTTGAACAATCACATATAGACCAATGTATCAATCACATCTCGACTTTCTTAATAAGGCATGATGTGACAGTTAAATGTTTTAATTCTAAAAAAGAGAGAAATTAGGATAATATGAGTTTCGTTTAAATCATGTACAGAAAATTTATTCTTTCAAACTATTATATATGCTAAAGATTTTAAAGAGAATAGTTTTCCCATAACACAAAATTTAACTAAAAATAATTTTGTCGTTTTACTCTAAAAATATCTTCCACTATTGTGTTTATTATTTACAATGTCCTTATGTGATGTCACTCATCAATATTCTTATAAATCATAAATAGTTAGCTTATTTTTTCTGGAAACTCTTGAAACAGATAGCTATTTACGGATTTTAATATAGCTTTAAAGGATCTTAAAACTTGTATAAAAATCTCTACAATGATATGGAAAACAATACTAAGAAATACTTTAGAAATATTTTATTTGATGTAAGCATAAAACAGCTCAAACGCTTTGCTTAATTCTCATAAATATAAAAATTAAGAATAATATATTGAATATTCTTTAAAAGAAAACATATTTAAATTAAAAATATGAAAAAAATAACCTTAATATAGCAAGATAAACGGTAAATAAAACATGTTATATAATTTACTATAAAATCTAAAAAAATAAATAAATTAAATAATCTAATTATTTTTTGTTATAATAGTCAGGGTATATGATGGTAAATTAAAAACAGAAATATTAAATACATAATCTTTAGAATTCAATTTTTTTTTATTAATTACTGGCAGAAACTAAAATCATTGCACTTTTTTGACATTAAGACAATATTTAACTTTTCTATTAAAATCCCCACCTAATAGTTCAATGTTATTTAATAAGAAACTTTTAAGTTAAAATTATTTAAAATTTAGTAAATATTATATATTAGTTATGAAATCAACTGATGAATACTGTTTTAATTAATTTTTCCCTTTTTCTCATTTATCTGTGAATGAATCTTAATATTCATGCATGCTTTTTTAATGCTTATTTCATTATGATGTCTTTATAATTAAATTATATAATGTTTTAGATTTTTTATTCAATCTATACTCAAAAAGGAACATGTTCAAGCTGTAATTATTTATATTCAGTAATGCAAATCTTTATTGAAAATGTTTCTAAATTTGTTAACAAACAGCAAAATTTTTTCTATACAGTGGGTGATCGGTTAAATAAAAGTCCAGATTGCTAACAAATCAGAGAACAATCACTTTCATAAGGGATTTTTTTTTGTTTGGAAGACGAACACATATTCGGAAAAAGAATTAAAACGAATTCTAACAATTCTCTGCTCTCGGAG
Organism: Latrodectus hesperus; assembly: GCA_037975125.1. Lineage (NCBI taxonomy): Eukaryota > Metazoa > Arthropoda > Arachnida > Araneae > Theridiidae > Latrodectus > Latrodectus hesperus. Next base: position 65,372,453 of record CM075859.1, on the reverse strand, counting down.
CATGATGCGCAGGGTTGCCAAACCCAACGGACGAAAAATCGTTTTTTATCTTTCTTGATTTATATTGCTTGCTAATAAGCTTTAAAGTTCTATAATTATAAAAAAAACTTTTCCAATAGAAAATTTATAGACAAAGTAGATAATCAGTTTCGGTTTTGATTTCATTCAAAACCGAAACTTACTTCATTTTGATCAAATTAATCCCCCCTCCCTCTCGTTCAATCGTTGAAGAAGTGGAAGATGTCAGAGAAATGCTCCTCGATTGGCGCCCAAACCAAGCTGATATCAATAAGGTTAGGGATCTTTACAGCAATAATGTCATTTAATCACTTCCGGAAAGTCTTAAAAAAAGAGAGAAAAACAATTGACATTGGACATATTTACACATAGCACTTTAATGACCCATAAGCGAAAAATAAACAGGACTGATTAATATGAAAGACTATACGTATGTATTGTTTTTAATAAACTCTTACTAAGAAATTATACATCCTTTTTTTAAATTTAATTTAATTTAATTTTTAGTGCCTTCAAAACGAATTAATCGATTTCACAAACTTTTCGTTAATTAATCACAAACTGTAGTTTACTTTTGATTAACAAAATAAAAATTAATGGTCATTCTGACTATTCACAAGAATTCTAAATATATTAAAATCTAGAAACAAATGGAAAAAAACTGAATTAACAATTATTTAAACAGGAGCTATTTGAAAATATTATCTTTCCTATATTTTAAGCATGATACCCAAATGACTTAGTAAGATTTTCTGTTATATTTTCAAATATTATAGAAATTGTCATCTTTATCACCCATTTACAGTCACCAATATTTTATACCAATTAAATAAAAACAGAGATTTTTGAGGATAAAAAGAGTGTCAGGCAGAACATTTACTAGCTTATCCAAACATGTCTTGCTAGTTACTTAATAAAATAAAGCTCATTTGTATATCTAAAATATATAACAAATATCATCTTCTATCTAGCCTTGAAATGATAAAAAAAAAACATGGGATTTAAAATATAAAAATCATACTGATTGTGTGTATTTTTATTCCATAAATAGGTTGAATATCTCTTGGAAAATAAGTTATTTAATCATATTGATTGACAATATAAAGTGTGTTATAACATATACTCTCATGCCAGCAAATGTTAAGGCTTTTCAGTCTAGGAATATATAAGTAAATTTATATGTAGAGGAACATGCACCACTTTTCAAAAAATTATTTATCTTAATGTATTTTGTTTCTGAAAGATATTAATTGAAATTCTAACATTTACTTTCCCCTTAAATTTATTATCATTTATAAAAATTTTTGCTTAGAATTGTGAGTAATGGTAAAATTTTTTTGAATTTTTTCTAACTTACTTGTTCATATTCGGAATAACGTTTTAATCATTTCTTAAATTAATATAGAAACATATATTTTACGCATTTGTGCGTAAATTACATACGCATTTGTGCGCTTTTTCTTCATAAAAAGTTTCTATATTTAAAATAAGCTATTTTCTCTTTTAATTGTGATATATTTTTGAAATATTTTTTGAACATAGAAAATTCAGTTTAAGTCTATGTTATATTTATACATCATTAAAATTATCCTCCTTTATTGCAAATTTTGCAATTTTTCAAATTAATATCTTGATGAAATATTATCTAATAATAAAAGTAAAAACATCTAATTATAAATATTAGTTTTTTTAATTTTAATTTATAGCTTATTATATATATAGGGATATCACATTTTAAGCATAAAAGTATATTTTTATGTTAATGAATCTAAATATGATCTATATATTTACATTTATTAGGATGAAGCTCTCTATTGTATTAACTGTAATAATTGTTTCCTAATTATTTTATGAGATAACTATATAATTAAAAATCTCTTTTATAACAATACTTAGATTACACTTAATTATAGTTTATATAAAACTAATCATTCTCCTTTACTATACGCAAGGACTTCTAAAAATAAAATAAATATACTATTTAATTTATCTTGAATACCATGTAAATATAATTGAAAAATTTTATTATAATAATTCATCTATATTAAAATTTTGAGTTTTTATGAAAAAACAATTAACTTCCATTTAACAATAATAATACCTTCTCGTGCTGTTAAGTTTAATGATATCATTATCTAACTGATTCCTAATCAAGTTTGAAAGCATACGCATTAAAAAAAATTTTAGAATAGTTGTGTACGGGAGCTAAATTTGAAGTTTTAAAATTTTAAACATAGTCTTAATGAAAAAATAATGCAATACTATAAATTAATAAATATAACAGAATTGAAGCGATTGTAATTGCTTTTTATTCATTTATTTTAAATATGCATAAGACATTTTACATTCTTTCTCTTGAAAACATTTTTAATTATTCATTTGAAATTTTTTAGAAATGATTAAAAAAATATTTACTTTTATCTATAAAAATATTATTCATAAAGACAATACTTTTACTGCAAACTTATTTTTAAAAGGAAAATTTTTGGAAAATTTTGATTAAACTTTTCAAACAAACTCAACAAATTTCCTCTAATGAAATTACTCACAGCATTTATTTATAAAGAAGAAATCAATCATTAATAGTATAAGAGCTCATCATGAGTTCATTCACATTTCATTAGTGGTGCATTTAAAAGCGGAACCGTAGATAATATAGTTATTTATATAAACCTACATTATTTTTTATGACAGTCTTTAATAGGTTTTAGAACATGAGAATACTATTCATTTTAACTAATACAGGCCACAAGATCACTAACTCTATACCGCTGCACTTGATAAGTATCATTAATATATTAGATAAAATTTTTAATAATATACATAAATTTTTATAAACTTTATATTACAGTATTTTATGATAACTAGATTTTATCATGTTACTTGATTTGTGTTTGAAATATTGTACTTATGTAAAAAAATGATTCATTTTATTAAAGTACTTTAGTAAATGCGAATACTAGTGAAGGCTCATATACAAATATTTCCAATAACTTCCTTAGAAGAAACCGTTTGAACAAGTTATGGGTGATATATAGAAGCTTAAGCATTTCAAATACAGCTTAGCTAATAGAAATAATGTAGCTTTGTGACTTACAAGTTGCAGATCTTTTAATTTAAATTTAAACTTTGGCTCATCACTAAATATTTCTTGAAAAATTATTTACAATTTTTTAATAGCCTAGATATGTGATAGTAAAAAGTAATCTCGAAATTCATCTAAAAGCAGAAATACCTGCAACAGAAACAAAATGATTTTTCAAAATTTAGTCACCAAAAATATTTTTAAAATTTAAAAAAATAAATCATTTCTTTTTATGTGGAATGATCGTTAATACAAAAACGTTTTTCTCGTTTGCAAAAAATTTTCAAAAATGGCTATTGAGCAATAGATGCGAGTCTTGTATTTTTTTCCTACCCTACAAAGAGAAAATCAATTTCTTTTAAAATATTTTCAACACTTTTATCTTTTTTTTTTGCTTAACATAAAATTTATTACTTCCTAGTAGCTCTTTCCTATCTAAAATTTTTAAAATTATGACAAAATAAATGAAGATATATGATGCGATCACATAGGAGGTTATTTCTTTAAATTTATTAAGCAAACATCTTTTATAATGGGAATCCATACATACATTTTCATTATAAAGGAAGATAAAATACAGCACTATTAATAAGTCTGTCGAAACAAAGGACTTCAAAATATTTATCAAAATAAAGGAAAACTCCTTACAAATAAGCGTCCATATGCATAAGTATAATAGCAATTGAAAATAGTGATGAGCAAATTTTTGGAGACAATCAGAAAAAAAAAAGTAATTTAAAGAGCACTTTAATAATTTATCCCGTAACTACATCATTTATATAATATAACTACCACATTTATACTATAACTATCATGTATGTAATATAATTGCACTTTAATAATTTATCATGTAACTAATTTTACCATTAAGATTAAGCCAATTTTACTTTTATGCAATCTTCTTGAATAAATTAATATCATTAATTGAAAGAATTTATTTTTTTATAAATTATGCTGCTCAAAATTTTCAATATTTTATTTTGATTTTGGCAAAGAAATGCTTCAAATGAAACTGCCATAAAAGTTTTAAATGCACAAATTAATGTAAATAGTAATTATTTTTTCTCGCATAGAGTGAAGCTAAAATAGTAGAAATCTTTTCAGTGTCTTTCAAGTGCTATTACTAGGCTTTAAATTCATTTAATATTCTTGCAAAAAAGCATGTAAAAGACTTAAATAAAAAAAATGTCAACGGACACAACACATAAAAGGCAAACTTCTATAAATAGACTATGATTTTCTCAATAAAAGTATTTCTCCAATGATTCTTAATGTATACATATAATGTATTATTATTATCACAAATTATGTATTAGTTTATTTTGAAATTATCTGAAGAACATTTGGTTTTAGATTAAAATTGTAAATCAATGGAATCTACTAAAAAGAAAATTAAATCCAATTTGTAATGATATATAGTTTTGCTTGACCAAAAAATTATTCTCATTAGATATTAAAAATAAGTTTGCATGCAGATTTTAAAAAAAACTTCAATTTTACTGACAAAATTAAGAAATAACATACAGGTATTCCTGGTATTTCTTTCATTTTCCTTTTTTTAATTTCATAACATTTTATACTGCACAGATAATATTCAACAATTATAAAATTCCTTAGATATTAATCAAACTGTCAGCGTCTAAACAATATCCTTTTTAAATCATTATATATAGTTGTCTCATAGAGAAACTAGTATAGAATACAGATATTGATATAAGTGAAGATAATATATATTCAGTCATTTTATGTATTTTGTATTCTGTGAATATATTTTAAAAATTTGAATATTCTATGTAATGTTTTATGAATAGCTCTAAAAACAATTTTTTACAAAATTATGAATAATGCAGCACCTTCATTAATCTAGCATTACATTTAGTATGCTTATAAAAACTCCCAAATATGTTTTTAAACTCATAATAATCGCAGAATATGTTTCGTTTATAGTGCTTTATCATCTAATAAAATTATCTATTGAAATCTTATATGAAATTCGAGTTATTATGCAATATTTTTTCATTCACTAAAATTCACATTTTATAAGACAATAATAATAAGAAAAATTTAATAAGGAACCATGAAATCTAGATAGAATATTTTCATTGAATAAAAAAATTCCAATGGTAATGTTTGAAATAATGAAATAATAATCACACACACACATACACACACACAATGTCTTGATTCTACTGAGCATGCGCCGAATAGGAGGCCGGCGACCTAAAAACAGCCGGAGGGCTTCAGGCTTGTCAGACTCACGCTCGAACACAGATTGAAGCTAACAATAAAAAAATGAATTTTATAATTTATTTTTCCTCTGTTTGTAGAGTTGAGATCAAGTGCATTAATAAAAAATATATTAGTGTGCAAGTGGTGTAAGCTTTCAAAAATGGATATGCCTACGGCTGATATGACTAATATATCATCATTTCTAAGTTGAAAATGTATTAGTAAAACTAATAAATAGGTATTCTGCGATGTATTGTGTAAATTAAAACCAGACAGAGCTGATAATTCATAGATATCATAAAAGAAGTCTGAATTTTTTACTTGTAGGATGAAAGTTCATAATTCAATCAAAATAGTTGTTTTCTGTATATGTATATATACATGCGTAAAAAATTCTTCTGAAATTTTATGACAGTCCAAAACTTGCCATGAAGCAATTTTTTTCCCATGTCTTTCATTATTTATTTAATTGCATGAGATGTTGAAAATGTTACGTAAATTATTTTATGATGCAAAATTAAGAAATGCTATAAAATGTTTCTGTATATGATTAATTAGTTTAAAATATTGAAACTCTGAGTAGAAAACAACAGTTAATTTTAAAATTATTCTCTTCTGATAAATAAATTATAAAATTTTAATGTAATGTATGCTTTAATAAGTTAAAAAATTATTTTGAGTGAGCATTTATTGATTAATCTTTGAATCCGACCATTATCTAATGCCTCGTAGATTTGAACTATGCTTAGTGATGAAATCAATAAATCAGCGAGTACACATGAGCATCCATAACACACTGCACTGGCAATGAGACAAATCACTAAAGGCATTTGATCTGGCAAGATTTCCAATAGGTACAATGAATATTGTTGGGATCGAAAATCACAATATACTAAGAATATATGGCAGATTGTATTGTTCAAAAATAATAAATTCCATAGAATGATATGTTATATCATTATGTTTTCCTAACTATACAAAATTTTTAATTGTATACATCTTTTTTTCCCAAATTATGTGAGAAAAAAAACCATAAATAGATGTTTAATTTGAATAAAAGTTTATGAAAAACGTTTAAAGTTTCAGTTTAAGTTAGAAATACTCTTCAGGTAGAAAGTGAATTTAGTTACTGAAAATCCGCTTTCTATTTCTCACTGAGATTCCAGAAAGTTGCTGAAAGATAATTGTTGTTATTTTAAATTTTTTAGAACGAAGAAACTAATGCAGAACGTAAAACTGTTTCATAAAAAAATTTAATACTTCATTTGAGAATCAAGTCCAATAATGGGCTAAATTTATTTCCCCAAATAAAAATAACAAGCACTCTTATCGTTAGTACAAAATAAAAACCACACAAACATACCATACATTTTCCAAACAATAATTTTCTATGACTTTCCATGATAAAACAATTTTACGAATCAAAATGAGTAGAAAAACGTCAAATGTTTTCGCATTTAAACTGGAAGAATAGTTCTGTAATTCTAAAGGAGTGTGTAAATAATTTTAAAACTCAAATATTATAACATAAAACTAACAATGGAGTGAAAAAAATACCATTTTCTCTGTAAATTGCCGATGTATATTTGTAATATAGTTATAGAGCAGTATAAAATGTTCATTTATCGTACGGTCTTATTTGAAAATATACTTCATATTAAACCATTTAAAAGTCATTATGTGTTATAACTTACTTCAAATTACATTTAGTACTTTTAGAATTTCCTCAAATGAATCTTAAAATTTTTAAAGTCTAGTCTTAGGTAATATTGATTAAATTAAATTTTAAGGAGTATTTTATAAATCAAATTCCTTTTTTCTTGAAAATGATTATTTTTTAATCTAAATATTTGTGATATTTCCATGAAGTATTGATGGAAACTAGCCTTCAATTCTGGAATAATTAACCACTCCATATTTTGATATTATTTAAAATGAACAAAAATACATAGATTTTTCTCAATTATTTAGAAAAAATCCTTATATATCTTCTTAATTTTTAGTAAAAATGACTGAATTTAAGGTTTAGGTAACTATTTTAGTAATTGATTACTAACAGTATGATCCCAGACTTTATAATAAGACTTTAAGAGATTATACAAACAAACATTTACGGCAATATAGGTACAAAAAAAGAAAATTTTTTTAATATTAATAAGTAAAAATTTTTATAATATAGCTTAAGTTATAAAATTTTTCAGTTCAATTTCAAATTCAATTAAAAGCTTTCGCGAATTTCTCTTAATTCCCATTCTTAAGTCCCATTATATGATTTTTCTCTTTTTCGTATATCTATTTACTTAATTTCTTGTGTTCTTCTTTTACTTCTTAATTTCTTATATACTCTACATCGAAGCAATTTGTCAATTAATCAAGATAAAAAGTTTGTATAATTTTTTTTGTAAATATTTAAGATAAGGAATCCTTATGAAAAGACTGATTTTCTCAGAAATTGATAAATTCTTGATATTGTATACTTTATAAATTTTCTAAATGGGAAATTCTTAGCATTACAATTCAGTAAACATTTTTACTAAAAAAAGCATAAACCGTCATCAAAATGACTGAATGGCTTCTCAAACAAGGTAATAAAAGCCAAATGAAGAACCATGCTGCATTTATGAATAATTTAAATTTGTAATAAGCTTTGAATACATTTAAATACTTTTCATCTTTTTTCCCTTTACGATAAAAATAGAAATTTTATCTTACTTGTATTAGATTTTCTAATGCTATGACAGTACATTTCAAGAAAATATAATCTTGGAAATGAATTTTACGTGTAATATAATTTTTTCATGTAGTTTACAAACTGAACATTGCCTATATCAGACATGCATAAATTTTAATTACACAAAATTTTCAGTTTATTAATTTAATTTAAAGTTATTATGCGTTATTTATTAGCATTTTAATAATGCTATAAAAGCTTCATAGTTTAATTGTCATCATATATATAACTATAAGTTTTTTCTACATTTACTGAACTTTACCACAACTTTTTAAAATACATGTATATAAAAAACTCAAATTAAAAATTTCAACTAAACTACTTTAATTTAAAAAATGAATCACGAACTTACGACTTGCGAACACGCTAACCAAAGAACCAGTCGTGAATATCAACAAGAATACAATGGTAAGAGACGTCTTCATTCTTCATCATTTGTATACATCGACGTTAGCTGTAAAAGATATCAAATTTTAGTAGTTGAATGTTAATGAGTGAAACATTACTATATAACTATTAAATACATTACCCTTGTATTATATAAATACCTTGTATTATATAAATAGGCATTTTTATTTCTGTTGAAATATTTCTGCATAATAATAGGTGTAAAGTAAAATGAATAGCAAAGAGTGTAAAGAGAATTGAAATTTTATTGTGAACTTGAATTAGATTTAAAATTAAAGGATTTATAGTTCCCATTTTCAACAATAAGCATAGATATTAAGTAAATTTCCACAATTTATTACATTGTATTTTATTTGAATTCTTTGGTTTAATTTGCAGAGATAAATTGTAAAATGTAAAACTATATTTCACAAAAAATCCCTCTCATGGATTAATAACAAGTATGAGAAATGAATAAAGCTTTTTTCATTTGAAGAAATAAAAACGAAACAATTTCAGCATATTCTTATTTCTTCTTAATAATAATGTTGTCCTTTGTCTTATTCTATTTTATTTTAACGAAATTCTAATATGTTTTTTATTACTTGTAAAAACTCTGTTACATTTCAATAAATTAGAAATATTTCATATATAGTTATGATTTGTTGAGAAGATAAAAGTCGAATTACATAGTTTGCATCTAAGTGATAAGGAGGTAGAAATTTAAAGAAAATAAGAGCCCTTTTATTTTAGTCATATTATTTACAGTATAAATTGAAGACCTATTATAGAAATTTTCAAAAAAAATTAATTTTACTAAAATAAATTTATAAAAATTATCATATAATGAATAGCTCTTAGCATGCATTAATTTATAAATACAATTGATTTTTAAAATTAAGTATGTTAATCACCTTACATTGAGATTAAATTTGAGAATTTAGCTCAGTTTTTTTAAATTAAATTTTCAACTGATGAATGGATAAATTATTTTTACAAAATTATATTCACTACTTTCCTCTAATAACACTAAGGAAACAATAAAGTATTAATGCATTAATAAGAATACATGAGCTGTTTTTATCAGTAAATGAAACACTAAAAAAATGAAACACTAATTGCATAATAAATAGTAAAAAAGAAATAAAAAATAAGTAAGAATTATATTTTTTAAAAAGTCACACAAGAGCTTAGGTTGAAAACAGTTTTTCATCAATAAAGTAATTAAAACTCTCGACTCTGTTGATTAAAAATATTACAAATTGGCTTCATGCTAAATTTTAACTGAACAAAAGATATTTAATTACTTGAAAGGAACTGTAAATCAACTGGAAAAATAAGCAATTATTCTCGCAAAAGTGAATTATGGGGCCCATTCACAATGCTTCTGTATATTTAGCTCAAATGAAAATTAATGCTGATAATTTGAAACAAAGTAATTGCCAGTTTTCTATCACTATGTTAAAATTACTTTAACTTCACACATCAGTTTTATTTTTCCATAATTAATGCAAAAGCATTTAAAAAGAAAGTAATATTTCACCATTTAACTTTATTTATGCTTTTGTTTATTACGTATTGTTATTTTTATAACAAAATTTTTTGATGAAAAAATACATTTGGTATATGAGTTTTTATTATGTAATTTGATTATTTTATTTAAAAAAAATCTCACAAAATGTTTTTAAAGGAAAACATATGTTTTCATTAATTATTTATTAAAACCATACTCTGAAACATTAATATGCATTAGACTTTTCATTAACTGTAAAAAGCTGTAAAAAGTTAGTGTAATATAAATTAACAAATGAGGTAATCTATGAATGCGATAGTGTCTCAAATAAATATAAAAATATAATGAACTAAATACTTGTTATAAATACTTGAATAAAATAGTTTAAATTTCTTCAAAATTATATTTAATGTGTATGTTTGTAAAATGGTGCGTATAATTGTGTGCATAGATTAGTCAAAATCGATATAAATTTAAAAAGTAGGCATTAATACAATGTTATATACATTTTTATAAGAATAAAAATTAAATATATACTATAATTTATTTTAATGAGGGAAATATAAGTATGAGCAGCAAGATTTTATAATATCTAACATAATGTTATATTATTTTTCTTTTTAATGGTTCAATAAGGAATATAATACTGTGGTAATTGATGCAAAAAAAATTCAGATGTAGTCATGAATCCTGAAAATCCGAATGAAGTTAAAAGAAAAGTCTTAGATTCACGTGACTTTCTTGAAGTTTCCAAAAATTTTATATGATAAAAGGAAACAAAGAAATCTTATTTCAAATTTAATTTAATATAAAATTTTGGTGCAGCAGAAATTAAAAACAATCTTTATTGAAAATCAAAATTTAGATGCGAATGAAATAATCGGAAAAATATGAGGGAAAACTTATCGAAATAAAATTCTTAAATATACATAAATACATGAATTAATACGATTAAAAGTTGAATAAAAAACAAAATAACATAAATGCGCGTAATTTAAAAACGAATAAATTTATTGAAATGTTTTAATTTTAGAGAAAAAATTACCGAGATATAAATTATTTTAATTTGTTAGTTGTAGTTGGTGTACTTATATACAATACCAATTCTATTGATAAAAAATAGGAGTAGGAATCAAGTCACATTTTTTTAAAACACTTATCACTGAAAACCATAACCACAACATCTTAGTTATATTGAAAATGATTGCAAAGAAAGGTGGTTTCATCTTAAATGCTATGAATAGAAATATAAAATTAATGGAGGAAAAATTATTTCAACTTTTTTGGATGGTTACAACGGTGAACTAACATGTAAGAAAGGTAAAATCCCTCCATGTGATAATAGTTGTCTTAAGTTTATTGAGAGAGGAATGTAAGTAATTTTAAATAATTGCTTAAGTTTATAATTTACGTTCCCTAAGGTCAATCAAGCAGGTTGCCAAAAACAGCCTTTTGTTATAAAAGCAAAGGAAATCGGTGAAAGGCGTGTGGAAAAGGCATGAATTTCTTCGTTTTTAACTATTGAAATGACATATAATTTCAAAAAGATGGAACCATTTTTTTCATCTATTCTTCTGGTGCATTTTTGTTCCAAATTTTCACAAATCAAAATAACCGATGTTCACAAAGCACACTTTTTAAATTATTGTATACTCTTTATAGAGTACATGGCAAAACTGTTCAAATTTTTATTATTTTAGAAAAAAAATTTAAAATTTTTTTTAAAAATTTAATCCGTTAAAAGTGAATGGAAATATAAAGGTCTTTAAAGAGAATGACAATAATAATAAAAAGCTATTTACTCAAGTGATACAAAATTATTAATTTTAAAAACATGCTGAGTTATAAATGTAAGGTAACTTATTTTCAAACTGAGGTTTTCTTGCAAAATGGTCTTGTGACGTGAGTTGATTTAAAATTAGAAATAAAATAAAATGTAAATGTGTCAAATTTTACAAAGTTTATATCTAACTTAATAAATACACATGTAGTTTTACTCCGCTATGATATTATATATTAATATTTACACACTATCTTTCAAAAAATTATGAAATATGTGGTGTAGTTCACACATAATTTTAGTCAACACCTTTCCCCTAAAATTTTTTTGTTCTCTTTATTATTTAAATTTATTGTCTTAATTCGAAATTAAAGTATGTCAAAGAATACTTCAACGTAAAGATTCCAAATGAAAGGTTCGCTGCAGTTCATCGTGGCCTAGTGGTAAAACTGAGCACTTCAATGTGAAATGTCTTTTGTTCGATCCCGGTCACCGTTAAGAGAGAAAAGTTGGGTAGCTTGGAATTTTAATTTTTATGAATATTCTTAGGAGAATTGTTAAAAATGTATTGAAAATATCAATTACAGATGTTGAATATTAATATGAAATTGCATCGAGTTGTTATAAACACATGTAATCAAAATAATTACAAGTGTTTGTGTAAACAAAATAATTTCAAGTGTTTGCGTAGATAACTTATTCGTGCTAATTTGACTTTAAAGATTTATAAGGTGCCCATAAGGTACACTTTTAAAATGATTGATTTTAATGAACAATAAAAATGTAAGAAAGATTAATTTAAAAAAAACACACGAATTAACAGCCAACAGAAACTACACGTTGCTAATTCCAAGCTTTCACCTTATTCAAATCATCCAATTTTTCGCTTTAAGCATGACAACCCGGAAGAATCTTCCTGCCTCTCATCCCAACATGTGCGCCTGTACAAAGTAAAAGCACAATTTCTCGAGTTGTTCAACATAGATTGTATCGAGATCCAAATCTTTCAGTAAATCCATGAAACATGTTCTTAACGAATAAGGAAGGATAAACCCTAACTCATGGAATGCCATCTGAGAAATATACAGGCTGAGGAATTCTTCTGAACAGTTTATGATATATTCTGATCATATCAATACCTTCAATGCTACAATAACTCTCTAAAATTAAATTGTTATACTCGAAAGATGAAATGAATCATAATCTGTACACAGACATAATTCTCCAACAATTAAACATAAGTTATTAAGTACTTCACATCGTTTAGATGATTAATAATGGAACAGTATTAATAAAATTTAAATAAAGGCTATATTATGAGAACTTTTAAATACACAAGTATTTAAACAGTTTGTATATATATATATATATATATATATATATATATATATATATATATATATATATATACATTAAATCACACAAATAATGTACACACAATGTAAACAATTTAAATGAATAAAAAAGATTTATATAATTTCTTTTAAGTTTATGGAGCCAATTTGAAAAGCAAATCAGGAAAATTATTTCGCAGAAAATAATAGCTGTATTCAATGTTTTTAACCTTGACCCAAAAGACTAGCATTTTCAAGATATGAAAATTAATCTTCATAAACTTCAAATCTGCTATTTATAAAAATTACAAATTAAGTGATGAACAAATGTAGTTTTTATTGCTTAATGTTTCAAACTTTAAATGAATGCAGAAACAGAGAATCCTAATTACTGTCTAGTAAGAAATACAAATAATTGCCGAGCATGATTTATGATCTTATGTAAAAAATTTGTGTTTTAATACATGCAAATGCATTTCATGTTTATTTAGTTTTAACTCATCAATCTTTTCTTTCAGTTCTTAGTTGAAAAAAAAAGCTCTGAGTAGTGCTTATTTAAAAAATACAAATAATGTTTTAGAAATCGGCATAATCTACTTGAATCCTGTTAAAATGATTTTTAAAAAAACTTGAAAATTATTTCTCATACCAAAACTACCCAGTGATGCATATTCTGTTTAAGATCATGATGTTAATAGTAATGTTTTCTGGAACTCAAAAAATAGATTTGATGAGAGATTTTCCATTATATCATATCTTACATGCATATCATGCTTAAGTACTGGCATAAATTTCATTTTAAATTTTATGCTATGAACAATAATAACATTAATATAAGCGTGTCCTTGTTTTAAGCAAAAATATGAGATAGTTAACTAAGAGTTTTAATAAATAATATGATTTGCCTTTTTACTCTAAATTAATTCGTAGGTTTAAAAAATTAGGTCTGCATTTTCTAGTGAAAACACATGAAGTTAAGAAATTGTGTATACCCATTTTAAGGAAAGTTCACTACTCCCCCATTTGAAATTCGATGAATTTTGAATGAACATGATCCTAATTTCAGTATCAAGTATTAGTCGCTTTAAAACAAGGTATATGTATATAAAGATTGTATTTCACAATAGGCGAATTATGGAAGCAACACATTAATACACTTACATCAGTAAAAGAAAGTAGTGCCAACCGCCTAGGTGAAGTTGTAATGTCTATTTGCACCATACAACCCATTGACTTCAATTTACAGTGTTCTCTACTGAATTAGCAAGTTGTCTGGTTCTAGTTGATCTATCCTTTACTACCAATTTTGTATACATGAGCCATTATTATGCTGCACATGAGCAGCTATTGTGTTATAAGCAAAAATGTTTTTTAGAAAAGTCTCAATTTAAACTTCAAATAATGTTGAAGTGTCACTTTCTTTAGTCGAAGAGGAATCACCTAACGTTTAATACTAGTAAGTGCGACTTAGTACATGCATGCTATATGAGTCTGAAATATATATATATATATATATATATATATATATATATATATATATATATATATATATATAATATATATATACACTACTGGACATTAAATTTGCTACACCAGGAAAGCAGCACACCACACACGTGAAATTTGCATGACGGGTAGAACTTGCTGTGATATGCAAATGATTAGATTTTCTGCGCATCCATACAAAGCTGGCGACAGTAGCGACATCTACAATGTGTATAAAACCAGAGATTTGACAGCAGTTTTCTCATACTCAATTTCATTTTCAACGTTGTTTTCGGCAAAGAAAGTTGTTGTAATGCCTCGTGTAAGAGGAAGAAATGCCTATCAGCATGTGTCTGACTTTGATCGAGGAAGGATTATAGCCTACGGGGATTACGGTTTATCGTACCGCAATTTTGCTGCTCACGTCAGTCGAGACCCCATGACTGTTTGCAGAATATGGAATCGATGGGTTCAGGACAACCATACGGAACGGTATGCAGGATCTCAGCGACCCCTTTCACTAACAGCAGAGAAGACAGACATCTTATCCGCATGGTCACAAAGGATCGTACAGCCACGTCACGAACCCTGAGTCGAGAAATGGAGTCATTTGCAAGGCAACAAGTTTCTGCTCGAACAGTTCGACGACGTTTGCAGCAGCATGGATTGTCTGCACGGCGACCATGGCTTCGGCTACCATTGACGCTGCGTCACAGACAGGAATGCCTTCAATGGTATGATCAGCGACGAACCTGGACGCGGGAATGGCATCACGTCATCTTTACAGATGAATCTTGGTTCTGTATACAGGACGATGATGGCCGCATCCGTGTTTGGAGGCATCGTGGAGAACGCGCATTGCCAGCTTGCATTGGACATCGCCATACTGGCCCATCTATTGGAGGGATGGTATGGGGTGCCATTGGATACATGTCTCGATCACCTCTTGTTCGCATTACCGGCACTTTGAACAGCAACCGTTACATTTCCGATGTGTTAAGGCCCGTGGCTCTGCCCTATCTTCGAGGCCTCCCTAATGCTTTGTTTCAACAGGATAATGCACGACCGCATGTTGCCCATACTGTTCTGAACTTCCTTGATACAGAACAGGTTCGACTGTTACACTGGCCAGCACGTTCTCCTGATCTGTCACCAACTGAGAATGTGTGGTCAATGGTTGCCGAGCGATTGGCACGCCATCACTCACCATCCACTACTGTCAATGAACAGTGACATAATGTTGAAGCTGCATGGACTGAGATCCCCATGCCATACTATCTCTGTTTGACTCCATGCCTAGGCGGATAAATGCTGTTATTGCAACCAGAGGTGGCTGCTCTGGGCTCTGATTTCTCAAGATCTATACATCCTAATTTCCTGTAAATCTAATCACTTGTTCTTTCCACTATAATGTATGTGTCCAATAAATATCGTTCTGTTATTTGCATTCCTTCTTGGTGTAGCAATTTTAATGGCCAGTAGTGTACATATAAAGATAGATATAAATATGAATATCATATGAAAGAATAAAAGCTTATTTAAAAATTTGTAAAATATATTATATTAATATTTGAGTAAATTATACATTTATTGAATTTGAGTATCTTTATAATAAATATTACTATATAATTAAGCTTAGCTCTGATGAAAAGAGCATGAAAACTATAGCTAAAAATCACGGGAAAAATTTTGATATTTTACATTGAAAATTTTTAAGTCTACATTGTATGTATTTCTTCTAAGAATTAGAGATGGCAGTTACATGATAAGCTGGCCTCCAATTTAATAGCTCAAGGGTTCAACCTCTATTCTTAGGTGGTTGAGGTTACGATGATTTAAAATACAGTTTTAACATTAATCCGCGTTCGATATATTGCAAGTATGCAGTTAGTTCACATAATCCTAAGCAAATCATACAAAAAGAATTGTTAGTGCCCTTTTATAACAGCCAGATATTCAAAATTTTTCAGT
This sequence comes from Latrodectus hesperus, assembly GCA_037975125.1. Classification (NCBI taxonomy): domain Eukaryota; kingdom Metazoa; phylum Arthropoda; class Arachnida; order Araneae; family Theridiidae; genus Latrodectus; species Latrodectus hesperus. The sequence goes on along the minus strand of CM075859.1, from coordinate 65,355,920 downwards.
TACTTGTTCATTGAAAACAGTTAATATTGCTGCAGAAATTTCATAATAAAAATATAAAATAAAATTATGTGAGTCAAATAAAATGATTTCATCCTTGTATGCAGAGAAATAAGGTTTGTTTCTAATTTACATTGTATTTGACTTCAATCATTCAGAACCACTTTATTATGGAACAATTCCTTTCAGGATGTAATACTTCTGTTATACCTCATTATTTTAAATATTTTGTAACATTTTTCTGAAGAGGAAGTTTTCTAAAAGTCAAATATAGCAGGAATTATATTAAGAAAATTTTTCAAACATCTGGAAACTGCTACAATGAAGATAACTTTTCAGGCATATTTAGAATACACTTCTTCACACATATATTTAAAATAAGTCGTACAGCTTCTAATAGTGCAAGTAATAATTTAGTAACATTTTATTTATATGTTCAACAATTTAAATAAAATATTTTAGCAGGTTATTAAACATCTTATTCTTAACATGTAGATGGCTGTGTCAAAATAATACAAAATCACTTGATTTATAAATAATTATTTTCTAATGAGTTAAAAGATTGTCTTTATGTGGCATTTCAGCTTAAATTTACTTGGCAATTAAATCTTATGAGTGCCGATTTGTGATCAGAAGAGTGCATCACTTTAAGGGATACATTGTGAAAGCTGTGAATGAAATGCTGATAGAGGATATCGATTTTGGATTGATATCTTTAAAATAAGTCATTAATGTGAGGCTGGAAGCTACACAGTGTATATATTTTATTGCCTATTCCTGTTCATGAAACATCATTATAAATGTTCCACAGCATGAATAAGAATATTATCATCCTTAAAATTACATTTCTTGTAGGAAATAAAATTGCCATCATACGATAATCCTGATCTGTTAAACTCTCTTTATATTTTACTCTTGGTGATAATTCCATTCCAGAGCATGCTAGCCAAACTCAAAACCTAAACATGATTGTCTATACCATGACAGGACCACTTCCATGCTTGATAGTTTGAAAGAGACAATCACGAGCATACTCCTGAGCAGGTGCCCACCAAAGTGGGCCCTTTCTGCTGTGTGGAAGTGAGAGCTACTGCCATCAATAAACCAGCTACTTCATCTTATCTATATTGCAGATTTTGTGTTTTTCTCGCCACTGTAAGACTAATTTGGAATTTAAATTTGGGATAACAACTTCAGAAATTTCTGTTCTGCGGTAAATGCTCTGTTTAGGTGCTTCATAGCAGCAATTACTAACATTATAGGATTAAGATATTGGTTAAATTCTTCTGGCTTTTTGGCACCACAGCTTTCTTTAAAGATATTACGTTTTCCTCGACAGTCATCTACCTCTTTCATTATGGTTCTCTTTCCGTCCGTAACTTTATTTTGCTGGCCTTTTTTCAGCACTGTATATGCGTTGTCATAATTTTAGACACTTTACTCTTAAAAACATCTAAAACCTGGAATATTTCGATTTCAGTTGTTCCCACTAGTCGAGCTTTTATAATCTGTTCTCTTTGAAAATCTATAAGGTCTGACATTTTACGCTTTTCATAAAAACCCAGGCACTGTTTGCTAGGACTATACTTTTATCCTTCGGAAGCACTGAATTTCACCCTTTTCACCGGTTATTTTAATATTTTGATAAGCACCTGTAATTCACGTTTAAAAAAATATTACTTTAAATGAAATTTAATTTAAAGTAATATTTAATTTAAAGTAAAAAAATGAAATTACATTTAAATGAAAATGCATAATTTATAGCTAATCAAATTTGCAACAGCTATAGCTGTTTCTTATACAATTTCTTAAGTTATATTTTAGCATTTTCCTAAAATTTCATATGAAAAATTTATACATACAAGTAAAAGGTGCTTTGTTGTGATTTAAAATTTTTTGTTGCTTTTCATTGTTTTTATTTTCTCAAACAGAGGATATGTCATCAAGAATATTCATACATAACTTAAGTTATTATAATGAAAAAATTATTTACTTATAATTAATATTAATTAAGCTGAAATCAAAAGTATATATGAATAAAACAGAATTATAAAATACATTCTAAAATGTAGAGTAAAAGACTTATTTTTTAAAAGCATATATATATATATATATATATATATATATATATATATATATATATATATATATATATATATATATTTATATGTATCTATATATATAAATATATATATACATACCTAAAAATAATTAATGCTCCTCTTTACTATGCATGAAAATTAATAAAATTTATAGTTACTTTTATTAAGTACCTATTTGAAAATAAATTAATTTGGCAATCAAATACATTTTTGTTACTAAGAATTTACTTATGTGTTATCGCAATCGATTGATGTATTTATTAGAAAATATTTAATTCAATACATCATATAATAAAGAATTTATTTTCATTTCAAAACTAAAAATAATAAAGGGAACGTTTATGTATTTTCGGCTCCAGGTGACTTAATAATTTAAACTTCTAAATGATGTTTTGTAAAATCGAAATCCTCATTGTTCATAAAACGGAAGAAATGTGTGAACTTCTAATTCTCTTGAGCAACAATTTAGTCTTGTGAAATCTCTGGATTTAATTTTTTTGCACGCAAAAATGCATGCAAATTTAACTTAAAAATCTTTCAAAAGAGTTTTGCTGTGGATGTTTTTCTCCTTTATGTAAAAATGTGTTGACAAAACAAGTTATCTAAAAATAAATTTTACTGATCAAGATCTTCGGTAAACATGAGGTAATTTTAATTAAAATATTCATAACAAAATAAATATGTTTTGTATTCACAAAACGCACCTGGACAATTATTTAATTCTTTGAAATAACGAATGCATCTGTTTTTTGATTTAAAAAAATGTGGTAAAATGTTTCAGAAGTAGAAAGTACTGATAACGATCAAGCACGCGGCTTCTGATCATTTAAATTTTGTCACATCCCTTCGCCGTCGCGATATCAGACTATTTGATAACGATTGTGGTCTACAAAAGTATTATAACCCAGGAATATCACAGGCTGAGTCAGTTTTATCACGCTGGCTGTAAATCACGTTTCTTGATCTAGCTCGGGATGAGTGACAGGTGAAAAGATCTGGGCTTGAAAGATGCGCAGCTGTTACAACTAAGTCACGAAGCGATGCTGGTGATGGTGGGTTAATGTGGCTTATAGAATCAACAATCACAGGTAAAGAAAGGGCATTGCCTAATAGCAATCTCAAATGCAATGCGTGGGCGTAAAGTGCTTGTTTGAATTAGACAAACGGATAAATTCGACTCATGATCCTGCTTTTTATTACTCTTACGGCAGACAAGAATTAATCGAGAAAAAGCAAAAAGGTGTAAACTTAAAAGCTAACAGTGTTCTCAGTTAACAGATACGCAAATGTAAGTCAATAAACAATAAAACATCCATATTAGAAGAAAAGTTCGTGAAATTCGAAGTGAGATACTTTATCTTTCGGAAACAGTTAAATGTCTAAAAATGGTTCGTCAGACTGCTATTGTTATAATCAATTCCTGATTTTTTTTACATTCTAACTTGCAAAAATTATTTATGAATATTCGAAATACATTTTATCTGCTGAAACTGCTTTGACAATATATTTCTTAAAAATTAAAATTCTTATGCTTTCATTAAGATCACAAAAAATATATTTTACTGATATTTATGACTCAATGCTGTGTTCAAAATATTCAAAATGTCAAATTCTTAAAAAAGCATGTTGTACAAATTTATGTAAAGAAACCTTTAATAGACATTTAAAGCTTTATATGATGTATTGTTAATATATGTGTTGCATATGGTACAGACGTTCATATACATACATATGGATAAATAGAAAATATGCTTTTTAATCATACTATATTTCAATATATAATCAACTTAGAGTTTTTTCCATGGTATCATTTAATGTGTTATATTAGAATATAAAGAGCAGGAAAAAAGTGTTTAAGATTAATGACATCAGAGGATGTATTTTTTATTGTTATTACCAAGAAATTTGCATGTTTTGCATGATAAGATAAGAATCTCTTTTTACTTAATAATACTTATTTGCATATGAAGCATAATTTTAATAAGAGAAGTATAAATAATATAGCAAAAAGAACTCAAAAATTCTGTGTTAATTCCAATTTTTTCATAAATTTAATAATTTTATAATAATTATAAAGTCATAAAAAGAAGTTTTTTAATATCTTTATATGTTTTTAAGAGAGTTTAACGTTCATTATTTTGCTAAGTTATATAAAACAGAACTTAAGATACGAGTTACTCTTATAAAATAAACTATATTACTGAAACAAATTATAAAAATTAACTTTATTTTAAATCTCGTGGCAAATTTTAATGATTAAAATTCCTGTAAATGAAATTCTTTAAGAAAAATTCTTAGAAATTAAATATTTAATCATTATTGGAATTAGGCATCACAATGTATAATCACAACACAGGAATGAAAATAAAAATATAAAAATATTCACGATACATTTTATTTTACGAAATATTTCCATTGCCTTACGTTTAAAATATAATTATGTCTTAAACAAAAATAACAGGGCATTGATAGTTTTATTTTGTCAATATTGCTTAGGCTAGATTAGGGAAAATTTTTCCGAGTACATTATCTTGAAACAAAAATAGTTTACAAAATTTTCTTTTGTTTTATACAAAAAATGCATTTTCACTGCATAATGTAATAAATTTTAAGATAATATTACATTGATAGTATTTATAGAAATGAAACAGGCCTTAATTTAGTAAATATATATAGTTTTACTTTCAATTCATTAAGATTGGAAACAGTGCAATATTCCCAAATCCATCGCCATTTGGATTAGGTGAAGCTTAAGGGGAAACGATGAGAGAAGCATTTCACAGCGCAGCAAGTCATGGCGCAGTGCTTTAACAGTAATAGTTGTTGTTATCGTGTGCCAGCTAGGCTGGCAATATGGGGTGCGCTTCTCCATTTTTTCAACTGAACCTTATTTTGGTGTGGAGTCCGACTTCTTCAGTACACAGATGCCATAGGGACCCGTTTATAGGGTAGGCAACAATTCACACCTCATTCATACAAGGAAAGGACAAAGACAGGATAGATAGAGAGAGAAAGTACATCCATTCCCGAACTGGGATTCGAACCCAGTATCTCCCTATCCGTAGTCAGGGACTCGACCACTAGACAGGGCGGGCGGCAACAGTAATAGTAACTCTGTTAAAACAGTAGCTTTTTATCAATTCTTAGCTGTTAAGCACTTGCACATCTTCTTAAGAATAAAAAGTTTTCTTTCAACGCGATTAAACAGTTTAATATGAAATTTAATCTTTTAGATCTGTTTTTACACTTAATCGTATATAATATTACAAATAGCTTGACTGGAAATTTTTGAAATTCAATGTTTATTTATTTAAATTATTTTATATATGTTTATAACATTTGTTCAATATTCTTCATTTAGGGAACTGTATATACATGACAGTAAAATAAAATGTTAAAATTAAAATTTATAATTATACACATAAATTTATTTAAATTTAAGAAATTTTAATAATGAAATAAAATATTTATATTGAAATAAAAATAACTGAATAAACTTTCAATTTAACTTTTTATTTATAAAGTGTATTTAATAATTTTATTTATTAGTAAATATATGATTATTAAGATAAATGCTTCAGAAAAAAACAGAAATTTCAAATATACTGCATTTGAAATTTCTGTTCTTTTCAAAGTATCAAAACATAGTGTTAATATAACTGCAAATTGTGTGGGACTACAAAACAAACTCTTACTTTAAGATTAGTTTGCCAATATTGAATACAATATAATAACATGATTTGATATAAAGCCAAAACATTTGGTAAACAACAAGTAAGATGTACAACAAGAACGCTTAGATGCACTTGCTGTTTTTCAGAACAATAATCATTAAATGGGCTTCTAATTCATTTCTTTATGCTTTTAATCTCTATATGACCGCTCATTTAATTTTTTAAACCGAAGGGAAGTTAAATATGTATGGTATTTTTTTAAAAGTTAAATATACATAATCTTTTTTCCAAAATCTAGTATAAATACAAAATTTAAAACAGTTTGACATCTACATTTCTTTTAATATTAATAGTCACTAAGTTTACAATACATGTGACCAGATGATAGATTGCTTTATAAAAAGGGAAATACAATTATTCATTCCCAAAAATCAAATTCTTGATATAATTAAATAATAAAACAAAGTCATAATCTTCATAAGTAAATTCCATTCAAATAAAATCCGCTCCAATAAATTTATTTTCTGTTATTTGAATCATTTCTGCTTTACAGTTTAAGAATATGTATCCAGATACATTTTAAAAACTGAACTAATTTCTCTAAAAAAAAAGGAAGTAAACTTTCTCTCATGACCAGTCTCCGCTTTTAAATTCTATTAAACTTAGGTTTTTCAGGACTATTTAAATTAAATGCGAAATTGGTAGCATGAAGTTATTTAAGGCGTATACTTTCAATGATTAAAGAAGTAAAACTGCTCGAGACTGTCATCACCAATTTAAGAATCTTCATTTTATTTTTTTTATTTTATTTTATTTTTTACCAATTTACAAGAATTAAAGAGAAATCATAAAAGCTTTTTGAGATATATATTTATCCTTTTACCTTTGAAGTTAATTTACCGTAAAGAATGTTCTTATTTTTTCACACAGTTACTTAATTTTAAACTTACTTTGTAAAAGTATAAAATTTCTCATTTGCAAAGAAGTATAACAAATTAAATCTTTTTCTTCTTTTTTTATTAATTTATTTTTATAGATTTTCACGAAAGCTATTTTAATGCTTAAAAATGTATTTTAATGCTTAATTTAGTATATGATTTAAAAAATTCTGTTCCCATTTTTATTCCGTCTCATTTCCTTTTTCGTGGAAAATAATTTTAGATACAAAAAATTATTTGCGTAACGCTAGAGAAAACTTCAGTTTCAAAAATTAAGTAATCATTATGTTATCAAAATTTAATTTTCTATTTTAAACGAAATTGAGAATTCTTGTACGATTATCTTAAGTTTTAGTTTGATACAAAAATCTTAAAAAAATTCACTTTGAAAAGATAAAACTAAATTAATGAGCAAAAAAAAAATTAGAGATTGAATATTATTTAAGAGAAAATCTATGCCTGAAAAGGTTATATCTGACAAAAAAGATTTAATTACTACCTATGTAAATTTTAAAAGCTAATACTTTCTTAGAAACATTTCAGCAGATTATAAAGTCTCTATTTCTTTTGACATGAATAAAAGTAAGGTAATTTAAGGAAAACACTTTCCCTTATGTGTAAAAGTTTGCCTTTTACAAATAAATAAAAGAAAAGATATTTAACCTATATTATTTTAAGACAATGAATTAATTAAAAGGGAGGCATATTTTGCTTTCTAAAGTTTCTTAAGAAACCTTAAATATTATTACTCTTAATACAAAATTTTATAGAAGTTACAGCTGTCTAGAAAATCTCAAATTCTTTTGAGATTTATGAAAGTGATGCAATTTGAAGAGACAGTACCACATACATGAAAAAGGTTGTCCCCATGCTACAAGTAATTTTTAAAAAAAGGTACAGAAAATAAATATACGGACCCTATCCCCTTAAAATATTTTGATTAATAAATATGTAGCAATATTGTGTTCTCTAAATATTTTATGAGTTTGAAATATTATGCAAATATTAGCAATGAAATTGATGCAAAAGGATATTATTGTTTCGAATGAAAGATAAAATACTTAGTATAAAATTTCTGAGTAGTCTTATCTTAGAATTTTTAAGAATGCTTTACAAGATTGTTAACATTAAATGAATTAATTTTAATAAAATTATATAAAGCATGAAGCGAAAAACTCGTTTGTTAAAAAACCATTTAGTAACAAAACCGCAAATCATTTTTTATTAAAAAGGCGTTTCCAAGTATAAATATTACATTCGCTTCGAAATAACATAATATGTATCTAAATTAAATAACTACACCCGTAAGCAGTTCAGGGTCAATCAGCAGCTGTCGGAAGAGAATGTCAAAACGTGAAGGACTGCTTTACCTGACTGAAGCTTGTAACTAAATTCCTCTTGTGCTAATCGAGTCACAGTGCTGTCAGCTCCGACCACGTGCAAGTCGTGTGGACAGGATGGGAAGGGATATGCTTCATTCGGCTTCAAAAGCTAAGAAGAAACTGAAAAACTGTTTTATCGCAGGTGCCGGCCTCAGCAATGTTCCGCCAATCAGGACTCAGCAAGTCGAAAACCAAGCGGGGGGACGAAAACTTTGTTTCTCAAGTCTTCATCTCATCTGTCCTGATGGATTTTGTTTTTGTATTTTGATTTTATTTTTCATTCCCGCTGGATGAGCTGCTCTCCAATTACAGATAACGAGAATCAAGTTGTTGATCAGTCGGCAACACGCGGATCGAAAAATAGCAAAAGCAACAATTGTATAAATATATTCAGATTAATAAAAATACAACCACATGACGACAAGTTATGTCAGTTTTGTTTCTCTTCCACCAGAACTCATAAATATTTGATGAATAAAGACGATTGATGCTAAGATATCCTCCTATTTTTCTTCATTTCATATTTTCAACTCATCGTACTGTTTTTTTTTTATTTATATTTCAAAATGCTTCAAGATTAGATTGCATGTTTTTGATTAATTGACATGTTCGGCTCCTGACCTGAAAGAGATTTTTTAATGAACAATGTTTTTCTAAATTTGGAATCAAAATTGTTTCGTGCAGTTGGTGTGTTTTTACCCAAAATTGTGAAAATTTTATTCTAAAGGAAAATATATAACAGAATATTGAGAAAAAATTAGCGCTAATAAAAACTTACTCTAATAAAGAGTATTATAAAACTAACAAATGCTGATTAAGATTACTGTGTATTAAAGTAAATTGATCATTCTATCTCTAATTTAACTCAATTTTTTAGTATTTTTACGGTTTTTTAATGTTAAATACCAATTAATATTTCTTAATTAATATCCATTTTATGATTAGATGGAATTGAAATATATTTGTTCATTAAGTTCATTTATTTATTTCAGTTAGAGAGATAAAAGTAAAAATATTGAAATTGATTTGATGTACTTTAATTAATGGGTATTTCTCTTCTTTCTTATGCAAAATTTTAACATATAGCTTACAACTATATATATATAGATATATTATTGTGCGTATTTTTATAGACATATATATTGTTTTTTCAAAACATCTGATAGCTGTAATGTGTTATGCATGTTAATGTCCTTAAATAAAAACTTATCTGAATTTTTCAAAATTAAATTTAATACCCTTTTAATACATTGTTGTTTAGTGTTGTATTTAAAACTGCCGTCAATGAGATTATACTACATTACCTTCAATAACTGATCAATATCTATATAGCAACGATATAGAAAGCATTTTCCTCCAAATGCGTTTCCTGTGTTTTATTGACAGAAATACAAGTTAAGCCATAAATATAACTGTGGTTTATGGTAATATAAACAAAACTCTAAATATTATTTAAGCAATTCCAAAAATAATTTTCTTATAGAAATGCATATAAAGGAAATATGTGCTATAAATGTTTAAATACGCGAATATTAGGCTCCTAAATTTTATTCTGACATCACTCTAGAATTAAATTATTCTTCTAATTACAATGAAAAATTAATATCATGAAAGCACTTTTATAGTTTTTTATTTATTTTTGGCCTATTATTCATCCTACAATCCTTATTTAAAAATATACATATAACTTTGTACGAAAAGAAGGAAATCAACATTTCTGTTAGCAAAAAGTAAACTTTCATATTATGCAACTGTTTTCATAATTATGCAACTGTTTTCAAAGAATATTCAGCTTCATATTTATGTTATTTTTTTAAAAAGTGTCTTTTTGAAGATACACATTGTTATAGCAATTTAATAAGTAGCTGTTATTCTTAAATAAATTTAAATTGCCATCTCTATGGAATGTTGAAGTTCAAAAAATCAATTTCAAATATTTTTAAATAGCTGTTTTATACGTGAACAGAAGTAAATACCACCATCAGAAACAAAACTTAATTTCAATCTCATACTTTTTATATTTTATAATAATTTAACTATACACTATAAACCAAGTGATAAATAATGTTACATTTTTTAACAATTATGTATGATTGATTTAATTTTTTTATAATAATTTACAAAAATTACAAAAGTTATATGCATTTATATGATATTTTATTCTATAAATACTTAGCATGTGAAATTCATTCATATTATAAATTTTGATTTAAGCAAAATGATTGGTTTAAAAATCCCCTTAACATGGAGTCCACTTAAACATGGAACTCTCAAATGTAAATATTGATTATTTGATAGATTGCTAATAAATTATTTGCTATTTTACAAAATACCTCTACCTGTTCATGTAAAAACCTTTTCTGATTTTTTACCCTTTTATCCGGAGTTGAAATAGAAAACTAAGAAGTTAATTCAAACAAATGTTGTAATTTATTTGTTAACATTCATTCAATGTTTAATCTAAGAACTGGCTACGATTTGTAGATTACATCAACTAAAATATTAAAATATTTTAAAAGTTTTTGTTAAATATCTCATTCTATTATAAGAAATGTGTGTGTGTGTGTGTGTGTGTGTGTGTGTGTGTGTGTGTGTGTGTGTGTGTGTGTGTGTGTGTGTGTGTGTGTGTGTGTGTGTGTGTGTGTGTGTGTGTGTGTGTGTGTGTGTGTGTGTGTGTGTGTGTTAGTTATAGAAAATTGATCATTTTATTTTTATTTAAATTTCATCTAATCGATTTATAACTCCTAAAATAAATCATATTTATTTATTTTATTCTAAAGTTGTTAAATTAAAATGTAATGATAAAGGCTTTGCTTTTTTTAAATTCTCTATTTTTTCCTGAAATTATTAAAATGCATAAGAGTAAATCTGTATAATGTAAGGAAAGGAGATATATCTGTTTTGTGTTTTTATTTATAAATTAAACAATAATAAGATAAAATGAAGTGTTTGACTTAAATATTTTTATTTTTGTCTATTTGTTGGTTAGCAGCCATCGTAAAACTGTATGAACAAAATATCCAATCAAAATTTCATAATAGTTAATTTATTATTCATCAAATTCACATATAATCAGTATTATTCATATCTATTGCCATGCTTTAATATTTTATTCACTGTATTTAAATTTTAAAGTATTATTACATTAAATGAGAAAGTAAAACTATAGCGCCAAAATAAATAAAATTTGCATATTCTCCAATACTTTCACTCGTTTATAATTTCGTAGTTCTCCTTCATTGTTCATTATTTATTCAAGAAAATATCCATTTAAGGTAAATTTTTTTAATTGTTTTGAATTTTTAAAAATACAACCAACACTTCTGCTTAGCTGTATAAAAAGTTTCACTTTTTTAAATATTTAAGCATGATGTAATAACTTGTATGATGTAATATTGTTTGAAACATGATATGCAACTTCTTTTCAGAATATGTTTGTGGATCATTTTTGGACACAAAATCCACACTTAAGAATCATTAATATAATATCTGATTATAATTTAATGAGTTTTACAACATAAAATCAAACGAATTCAGTTATGTTTATATTAGTTAGCTTGCACCTCTCACTTTAATTATTAACTTTGAATGATTCATGGTAACGTTTACCAGAAATAATTTTTGACAAAAAAATAAAAATAGCATAAGCATTTTTCCTGGTAATATTATCTATAAAAAACAATAAATTAAACAAACATTTATAAATAAATAATAATAATGCAGGAGTATTGTAAGATATATTAAGTATTAATAAATAATTAGCAAGATATCTTGATTTAAAATCCAGCATTTGAAAAATGTCTAAAGGTTAGGCGATCTTAGAAATAGATGCGATGTTTATCGATCCATAGTAATTGTGCCTCTCAAAATTATGCTTACATAAGGTATTTTGCAATAAAATATGAAATATAAAATTTTTAAGTAGTGCAGTTATAAGTTCAAATTATTATGGCTCTTTCCAATTACGAACTCTGCGCGTAGTTTAATTTACTTTCTTTGATGTAAAACCTTATTTTAAAAGTTTCTTATTTTGAAATCCCTAGCAAATTTTGAAAATATCTAATGAAGAGATTAAGCAGTATTTAAAAAGATGAGTTCCATGAAAAGTTTAGGAATCTAAATGAGCACAGTTCAAGAAGATTATATAAATTAAATATTTTGTTCTTAAAATTATTTACTTGTAGATATTTAATTCTGTTATTTATAAGCAAAATGTGGATGCATTAAAAAATAGATTAAAAAAGATTTATACAACGTATGTGCTTAAGCTCTTTTTTTTTTGCAAATATTTTTATTACATTATTCTTCCTTTGGTATTTCAAAAAAATCCGCAATAGCTGCTGATCAGTATAAGTTGATACAAAATATAGAAAATATGAAAAGAAATGAGAAAATAATCGATAGATTATCGATAAGTACAGCAAAAATAGAAAAATCGATTATTCATTGACACCTTTTTTATAATTCCATTGATTTCACTTTAAAGAGAAAATAATGATTAATTTAATTCAGGAAATGTGTGTGTGTGATATATACGAGTAATACTCATTTATTTATTAAACATTGCCTAAAATGAAAATATTAAATTAATTATCCAGAAAAAACATTTTATTAGATTTACTATGCTCCTAAATATTTTTTAAAAAATTCAATAATAAATCATATTTTATTTATATCATTTAATTTAATTATTTAAATTTTGAGATGACAAAAAAGTATAGAAGTTAGTTTTGATTTCTCAAATTTTGAATAGTTTTTGATTTTTAGTGTCCGTTGTCCATAAAGTACCATTGATTGCCTTTTCCTATTCTATCTAAATGGTCTGGATTCGATTCTTGATAGAAAACAAGGACTGCTTATGAACTATAATTCTAGTATTTTTGTACATTTAATACCCTCTAGATGCTTTCTATTCTACTTGTAATCTTAGATCACCATGATAAGACTTTAATGTAGTTCTAATGACTTGTAATGTCAAAAACAGCAGTTGAATTTTACAGACTAGTGGATTGGATTCTTTTCTGGTAGAGCTATATAAACACCGACCAATGGTTTTTCATTCATGTGTTATGTAACTTTGAATAAATTTTCAACATGAATGTGATTAAAAATTATTTGTGTTAAAACGCGTTTTTAATAAAAAATAAAAAACTGGGAATGTATTAAATTTATAAAAAATTAGGAATTCGATGAACAAAACAAATAAGACTATTTTCAATACAAATATAATAATTTTCGGTCATCATAATATCTTAATTTTTTTTTCCAAAAAATCTATCTCACTCCCTTGTAATAACAAACAGACTAACAGATTTAACTAAAAAAAAACTCCATTATTAAATGAATCATGACTTATTCTTTTATGCACTGTTTGTTAATATTATTTAAGTAAAATTAATTAAATTGTGAACTTTTTTATTCAGTGTATAAGCTCTCATCACATAAAAATTATCTCTTTAATCTAAGAATTATTCCTAAGAAATACTTTAGGGCTCGAAATCATCAAATTTTGTTCACGAAAATAGAAAAATGCTACTTGCCCGTAAGCAATCTTGCTTAGGTTATTAAAAATTAACTTTTCTATTAAATTAAGCTAACAAAGTTATGATAAGAAGAAAAAAAAGACGAAACGTTTTTAATGCTTTAACTCATGAATTTATGCCTCATTTTTATTTATAATGTATAAAACATGATTTTTATGACTTTCGGCTTTTCCGTGTAAAAAATTATTCAGTAAACTTTTCAGGGATATTGATAACAGAAAAGGTCAATAGAGAGAGTTACAGCTGTTCCCAATGGAAAAATGAAAAATCACCTTCTGCATTATCTTACAAAATCAAAAAATAAACTTTTCGAAAATTGTCATAAAAATATATCATATAATATAAAAATATGAATCATTATTCAAAATTTTTCAGTTTCGTTAAACAAAAAGTTTTATTTTTCACTTAGAGGTTTTTAGAATATCACAAAGTAATAAAAAAAATTTTATTTTCCTATGTGACATTTTAGTAAACAAATTTTTTTTTCATACATAATATTGTGATATTTAATTGCAACTCTTTCTACTACTTGAAACATAAACTGGTATATATTCTATTATAATTTAGCAACTTGTTAAACAAAATTATTATTTCCCTTCTAAATACAGTCATTTAAAATTAATTGTTCTCATTTGCTTCATAAAATATTTTCAAAAATAATAAATAATTGTAATGCTTGATATGTCCTTCTACAAACAAAATCTTAAATAGATGCAAATTATTAGGGAAATAATTGTATTTAATCTTATTATATACACTTAGGAGTCGTTATGATTTAACCTACTAGTGTAAATACTTCTATACATATTAATAAATAATTTATAAAAGATGAATTTGAAAAACAAAATTAAGTTATCTAAAAGAACAAATTTTTAATAAAAAGCATTTCATTTCTTTTATGATTAATTGCATTAAATTCACACTATAATTAATTAAAACGATAGATTAATAAGACACTAGGGTTGATTATAATGATGCCTTGTACAGTTTTCAGAAGACACCGACGAAAAACAGTCTTTTATTGGATTTGTACAGAAGTAGAAAGGCAGTTTAGTTTTCATACAAAATGAGTCTTATTAATTTAAACATGGTTATTTCATATGCACACGAGGATTTGTTATGTTCTATGATTTCTATTTATTATTTAGTTGATATGAAACCATGAGGTATGTCACTGAAAATATGTTAATTAAAAAATGAATTGTATGCCTCTAACTTACTTCTTTCGTGCTGTTTTAATTGAGAGAACTTGTACGAGAAATATGTTTACTCAGTATATTTGGGTATTTGCATAAAACAAAACACCAGCTGTTACAAATAATGTTAACAGCGAAAAAATTTAATTCTATTTCTCATTGTTTTTTCTGCACTAATAAAATCATAATTAAAATAAGAATTTTTTACGTTATATAATTGCGTTTAAATGCATAATTGTAAACTTAATGAGCAACTATATCATCTAAATTTTATATGGTAAGTAAATTAATATTTTAAAATATCATGATGCAGGATCATCATTTGATGCGAATAAATTTCCTTTATTTATAATATGAGATCAAAGTATTTTGATTTCGGAATAAGTTTATTGGTATTAACCAAAAGTTCTTATTATTTTCTTGACTCCGAAGTATAAAAATTATACTGTTATCTTAAGAGTGGAATACAAGGAATTAACATAATGGATTTTTAACTTACATATGAAAAGAATTTTAAAAAAAATTCCAGACAAATTTTTCACATTAAGCCATTATCGATGTAGAATTTATTGGTCTTCCGTATAAAAATTACAAACTTTTCAAATGCGATTAAATAAGAGCATCTGTAATAATTATATTTCTTTCAAGAATTTTATTCCAAGAATACAGTCTTTCAAAAAAATTCAGTGTACTACATGTAAGGAATATATTTAAGTTAATTATGAAAAGTAAATCTGATCATGAAATTAAGCTTTTCTTCATTTATATCAAACTTATTGAATTTCAAGTAATCAAAATCTAATAGATTTTTTTCACTCATTTTTGTATTTAAGTATAGAATAACATTTATCTCAATATTAGTATACTAAAACAATCTATGCTAAAAATGTTATATAAATTTTAAGAATAAAATCTCATGATTATATTAGAAAAAGAGAAAAATGTTTTTAAATAATAATAATACATTGGCGAAATGAAATATAATAAAAGTTTTTATTCTTATCTAAGAATTATGTTGTTGAAAAAAAAAAGTTTAATTTTTACATCTGTGCTTCAGATAAAATATCGATATTTTAAGAAGTAAATATTTTTCTCATTGTTTCTAATAAAATGTTCAGGCATTCATCATACAATTAAATACGTATGAACACACACTTATAAAAAATAATATTCACCAAACCACATTGTATATGTTTTAATTTTAAAAATTTATAAAATTTAAATATCTTTATGGATAAAACTAAATTTAAAATTACAACATGGATGTGTATTTTTCTGTAATATGTTTTATTTTATGATTTTCATTAACTTTGAAACAAGTTTCCTTCTTGTAAATTTTATGATGCTAAATAAAAAATACATCTTTCAAAACATAAATTAAAATCCTTTTGTACGAACAACCCAGAAGAAGAATAGGATAAACTGCTCTTTTCATGATTTAGTATCTCTCTAACTTATAAAATCTCAGCAACTTCAAAAAGATTAAATTACTTGTGTCAAAAAAATATTAAGTTTAAAAAACATATTGTATTTTCTTTGCAAAAGTTAAGTTTTTCTACTTAAACTTCAAATCTTTCAGCTTAAGATTCCCACTTTATGGGAAATTAAACTAAAATAAGCAGAAAATGTTTTTAAATATTTCTTTGTTTGCATTATTTATTTTGGTTATGTTTCGTAGTGAAATTAAGTTTAAAAAAATAAAGTACCACTTAATATAATCTCTTATGTCATAATATTTTATATTTTAAAAAGCGGTCTTTGTAAGATATTTTAATACACAATACAGTCATCAGGAAAAGTATTGCGAACTATCTCCATGTTTTGACTGTTAACCTTAAAACTAGTCGAATAATTGTTTTTGAGCTTCAATTAGGAAGAATTATATTATCAGTCATTGGTTTCAATCACAGAAAAACTTTTCAAAGACACACAAAAGTTTTCTTTATGTAATACCAAGCATAAATATTTAGTAACATTTAGAATACTTGCTTGTCTGCATTACTTAAGGAAATTCCCTTACATATCTAAGCAACGAGCTAGCATAAAATTATATTTAAAGAATCAAATTGAACGTGGTTGAATTACAAACTGTTTAAAACTTAGACTAAAATATCAAGCATTACATACTGTATAAAACTGTATTTCGGCTCTGTTTGTTGCAGCGTAGAGGCATATAAGCGATGTTATTGATGTTGCAGATTCTTCTGGGTATTTCACACAGCATGTATGCTTCCAAATTTCTTGAAAATTTCATACCTTGTTATTTCTCATATCATATAATTGTCCAACAAATATCATTTCTTATTATTTCTCAGTATGTAGTAAATTTCATTGTAAGTAATAACAAGCAGGCAAATGTTTTATCGAAATTTCAAAATCCTTAATTCAGAAAATTTATGTTATTTTACAGAAGATAATTATTTAAATAAGTTTTGTTTTTTCATTTTTATGTTAAATTCTTTCAATATTTGAATATTCCTTCCTCTTAGTATGTGTGTGTATTACTAAGGTTAATTTACAAAATGTATTACAATTAACAAGAAATCTAATTAAAATTTAGTTTATTCCAAATGAATGATAAACACAAAAATAAATTACATACATTTACACTGATATAATTTTTTAATGAATATAGATAACAAAAAACATTTTGCCCAAAAAATGGGTTTTATTAATTTTGCCTGTGTGACATTTTTATCCATGTGTGTTTATTAATAAATTAACTTATTACTGAAATTTTGAATAATATTTATCATTAAAGAATGTTATGCATAAAATATATATGATATCTAAAAATTATAAAAACTTTAAGAATTTCAATTATTCAATTATAAAATTTAGCTTACCTAATGCTCATCTCCTTTAAATTCACTTAGCCATTATATATTAATTTTATAATCGTTTACTTTTACTATTTTTATCAAATTATTTTCTTTTTTTAACATGTGAATTTCAACGTCTTAAAGTTAAGTGAAATGTAAGCAGTGTATACAAAATTTTAATTGTTTCTATTCAAATAAAAATATTCAATTAATAAATTACGTGAAAGTGCTTTTTACATTTAAATTAAATGTCTAGTTCTTAAAAATGCATACAATTTATATTATATCTTCATAGTAATAACTTTTCATGATTGAAGGACTAACAAAAAATTATTTGCGAAGAGTTTCAGAAATATAGGATATATAGCTAGTTGGTAAACCCGGAACATATTGTCTTTGAGTGACTTAGATTGGCCAACATATTTCTTTGATTTTTGACATCGCATAGCAAATAACCTAACTACCTAAATCTGTTTTATGACATATTAATCTCCTCCATGTAAATCACCCTCTGTAAGGACTTTTTATGGATAGCACACCATATTCAGGCGTAGCAAACTAGGAAAAACAGGACAATTTCCAAGCATCCACTGCTACAGACGTACATCAATAAAGCAGAAACGCAACATCGTTTTTTCATTGTTCTCAGTCTCTTCTCAGAGTAAAAAGTATCGGGATCGAACCCGATATCTTTTAGCTGTTCTATCCGATAAAGCTCAACAGTAAGAATATCTACCATCCAGTCTAAGTGCTTTTCTTTGTATGGTGTTTTGTTTCATGCCAGACAATTTTCAGAAGGTTTACTATAAGAGATTTTTTCTCATGGCGCGAATTACGAATTTTACTGCTGATTGTTCTATGCTACCACCTTCATTTGCTGTATTTGTTGTAGCGAGATATAAACTTTAAACCTTTGTAAGGCATTTTAGCACTTATTATTTAAATTGCCTACAATGAAGATTTATTATTTTTTTGATAGAAAGTTTTATTCATGTGTAGCACGGCAGGAAACCAGAAAACTTTTAATCCCTCACCCAACAGATGTTTATGCATCCATATCCCATTGTTCAATAATGACTGGAATCAAACCAACTTTATGCTCCGAAAAATCATCTCACCAACAACGACGTTAGAGACTTATCTTACCATTGCACTTTGCTATCTCGGAGCAATGAGCTTGAAAGAACAAAGAATTGAGTTTTATCGTGTTCTTGATAAATTCAGATTCTGATTGAGAATCCTTGAAGGTTGTGTTCCATTTGTACGCATAAGTCAGCGGTCAAACTTAGCTAATTATTTTTCAATATTATCTTATACAAAGCTTTTTAATATTATCTGAGACAATTTAAAGCTGTTACTTGACTACCATAATAATCGGAAATACCTCCAGATATTACCAGATGAACCGACTACTTCAACACACTATTAGTGAGCTAAGGTGTTGCAACTGTAATAAGTATGGGCAAATTTGCCTTAGGATAGTATACAAAGCATGCATTTTCCTTGCCAGACTATATGCATCATAGATTTGAGCCGGATATGGTCTATAATTTTTTGACAGTAATATACTTTTCTCCACAGTAAACAATTTTTCTATTTTATAATCATCAGTATCACAATCATATTACTAAATTGTTCTTCCGTCTGAAAGCTTACTTTTTGGTGCGTAATTTATTTCGACAATGACTTTGTTTAAAATCCATATATTACTTACAGTAATATATTCGCAAACAAATTCCTAAATTATAAATGTTTAATTTGTAATCAGATATAATAAATAATACCCGACTTAATTTTTTTATCATATTAAATTCTAGAGAACTTGTTTTATACCTTAACAAAAACTCTGCCACTAAGATTGTGTACATTCATTATAAACTTGTAAAGTATTTTTGTGCAGTAATTTGGTCATTATTAATAATAAATGAGTCAAATTTTATTTCTGCTTTTCTGTTTTAATACTAAATTTGAGAATAATGAGTTACTGAACACTTCTATTGCACATGAAAAATCATATAATGGTTCATATTTTTGATAAAGTTGTATATTTTGATTTCATAAATATTCAAATAACAATAAAAATTGATGTATGAGTAAAACCAGTATTTGGGAAACTACAAAGTGTTCACAAATTTTTCTAACACAGTATATTATGAACACCACTTATTAACATTAAAAAATTTCTTAATTTATATACTTTTCGGCCAGTTTTGTCATAATATTTTATTTACATGATATTGTTTGTAGATACCAAATATTGTTTTATATACACATTTTAACCATATTTTAACATCTATTTTAAATAAGGCTTATATCAATTTTATCAATTACAAAAATAGTTTAATAATATATTGATTTATAAAATAAACAGACACAATTTTTTTAATCCATTAACTTCACATTTATTTAAATCAAATTTTGTTCGTGATGTTAAAAAGGATGCAAGAAAAAATTAATCTGTATTTTAAAATAAGTCTTTTTAAATTTTCAATTTTTTTTAAACTTTCTTTTGTTCTCTTTCATTATATGCAATTAATAAATCATATAGTTTATAAATGACTGCATACTAATTTTTGAAGAAAATTAATATCACTTTTTTGATACTGTTATTTATTCTATATTTTTTTTTTACTTTTTCATAAATTAAAATAGCATTACTTACAACATTGTCATGTAACATATCTTCTAACAAAATATTGCTTAATTATGTTTTAGCAACGAATAAAATTAAAATAATAGGATCGTAAGATTAAATATTAAATTTGTCTGTCTTTAACTGAGTAAAACAGCTTACAATAAAAATAAAAATTTTTCAAATCTGCTACAGATTAAAAAATTTTTTGGTTTTAATAAATGTTCGTAGAATTTTTAATTTATGTACATTAATAAAGATTTTTTTGTGTGGGGGGAGGGCTCACTGTTTTTAAGCAAAATTGTTGTTTGCTTAGTAAAAAATAAAGGATTCATGCAGCATTTTTATTAGTGTTTAAGCTATATTATATTCAAATTTTATATAAATAATGAAATAAAGAAGCAATTCGGTAAAGAGAAATATATAAATTTTTTATCTAAATAAAATACAATTTCTTCAAGGAATTTTGAGGTCATAAAATAATTCTGCTATACCAATGAAAATTTTCAAAATCTTTAGTAATGATAAAATTCTCTATTCATGAAATTTTACCTATCTAAATAACTCTTTTTCATCCTATAAATAAGAAATAAAGCATATTGAATAATTTAAAGATGTGAATATAGTTCATTTCTTGATAAGATACGTTTTTTTTTTTCCTACACATCTGCTTCATCGATCTTGCAAATTATTGCTTATTAGCTTTAATGAAAATGAATATTTTATGTATATTTAATTATACAAAAAATAAAGAAATGTACTGAAAACAGAAAAATGCGTGCGATATATAGTTTATATATAAAATAAATTTAATTCTTAGGATGAATCATTAAATACTTCAATTTTATTTGAGGTAAAATTTTTTCATATTCTCAGAATTAAACAGCAGTTTTAAAGTATGTACTCAACAATCCATAACTTATAAATGTGAGTGTGTGTGTTCCTTGAAAAATTTTATAGTTTTTCTTGAAATTAAATATGTGTATAAATTATATTAAGATAAAAATGAAAATATTAAAGCTTCAGGGTTATAGGACCAATAAGTATTGATGATTGCATAGAGAATACTCCAACCTTGAGTTTGTGAAGCGGCCTCTCTCACAGAAGTGCATTCAATACATCTAAGCAAAATGTGAAAAGAATTCTTTAATTCATCTAAAGATACATTCTGCCCGGTATTTATCATTTATAGCTCTAGATATTCTAAAGTTTGGGATATCCGTATTTAAAAGCCTACCATGTTCTAAGCACTTTCAATTGGCAAAATCTATAGTTTTGCTGGTTACACACACAACGAAAAACATAAATTGCACGGTGACAGTTCATAGATGTGCTAATCGTATAAAATTTGGCTTAAAACTATTCCGGGAGGATGTATTAAACTGTAAAAGGCTTCAAGATGGGATCAACACACTGCTGTTAAAGTTGTATACAGGATGACGAAGGGTGACTGACAGTCGTTGGAAATATATAGCACCCCACACCATATACTCGAAGGATATTGAGCATTTGCTTTAGTAAAGCAAAGGTTGATTGAGACCAGTTATATGCTTCTTTAAATCAAAGTCATGCTTGGGGCCTACATACTAGAATATGATGAGCATCTATTACAAAAGTAAAATTGGTATTCATCGCTGAATGCTACAGATCCCCAAGTCAGGGTCAGCTATAAACATTGACTGCGATAACATTGCAGATGACTCCTCCAGCCTCGTGTAAACAAAATTAGATGTCTTAAGGACTGGTGTGTGTAATACTTAACCAGCTAAGAAACTTAAGTTAGTGGAAGAATCACCAAATGGTATACTGTAGACTATGACACGTTCGATAGTGTATATTGCATATCTAAGGGAGTACCAATGGCGTACAGTCAACCGCTCTAAACTTGTATTTGAGGATCTTAGTATTCCCGAAATTTCATTTCACTGATGAATTTCCTTCGGAAATTATTGCTAATAGCAGTTATTCACAGACATATCCGTAAGGTTATGTTGGCCTTCTATAGTTCAGTTTGTTCATCTAACAGTATGCATTCCAATTGTGCTGTCACATTCTATGTCATCCAAGTATCTAGAAGATCCTCGACAAGATCGTTGTAACATTATTTGTAGTGTCTCCAGAGAGTCTTTTAGTTTTGTCTCATGAGCAAAGAGAAAAGACAATCCTTCTTCAACTATTATTGGTTTTATACCGCAAGAAATTTACAGTAAAATGTATGCTATGATTGGAATTAATGTTTTTTGATTTGTTTGAAATTTAATTGTTGTCATGTTTCGTATGTGTAGAAGATTACATGTGATATTTAGAGATGATTAGATTACTTTTTCAGGTATTTAATTTCCATTTTGGAAAATCGTGTACTTTTGGAGTCATATTATTGTTATTATGTGTGATGTATTTTGGTTATATTTTAGTTGAGAAATATGTATTGAATCTAAAGGTATAACATCAATTATATTAATATTAATAAATGTCTGTGACACTCATAAGATAAATAGATAAATATAATTTTTTTAATCTAATACCATTTAACTTTCTCTTTAACTCTGTCATGGATTGCTTTTCATGTTAATATTCTATTTCATTGTTATAAACGCAATTGCGATGAATGTATTACTTTATCATTTGAAGATATATAAATATGTGATATTCAGACAGTTTGAAGATTATCAATTTATTCAAATAAACGAAATAATTACTTTTCACAATTCATTTTCTTAAAAAAATTACAGAATCATATTTTCCTGCTCAAAATAAAGTTAAACGTCAACTCCAAAAAAATTTTTAAATACATAAAGTTAAAAATTTGCAGTATTATTTCCATTTACTTAAAGATCGTAGGTCGGGAAAAGGTTTTTCTCATACGCAAAAGGAAAAAATGGTGCTAAAGAAAAAGGAACTATTTCACTGCGGCGATTGCGTAATGAAATTTTCTAATTTAACCGTGGGATCGAAATGATAAAAAAGGTGAAAAGGAAATTCCATTTGAAGAGCAACCTAAATAAATAAAAAATACTATCATGACTTTGTGTCTGTGGAAGGAATTCACCCCTATACGGTCCCCATAATGCGTATTTGAAAAAGAACAATTAGGAGCAATTTGCCCCTAGCAATAGTGAAACGCCAAAAGAATGATTTCTTAAGTCTGTTGACTTAAGAAATTATTCTTTAAAAAAAAGGTAAATGATAGGGAGGTGCCTTTTCGCATAGATAAAGTGAATTATGATGAAGAAAACCATCATTATACCTGCTCGGAGTGATTCAACGTTTACTGTTAAACTGCAAAGAAGAGGTCTCCATTCTCTTTATATCACCATTTATTTTTCCCATTATCTAATGTTATCGACGAAATAAACCTATTGTATTTCTTTTGAAGATTAAAAGACTTAGTGGCATTCGTAGGTGTTTTATTGGTATTTTTAATAAGGTTTGCTTTAAAGATAAAATAAAATTTTCGCAAAGGAAGTTTCTTTTTTTTCTGAAAGACGTGATCGCATTTTTAAATTTTAATAAGGAACTTTATTCCACTCAATACTGCATTTACAAATATTGAGTTAATTACTTCTATAAGTTAACTCGTATTATGCATAAGAGAAATATCTCCCTAAACCTGAAAAGTAAATTAAATTTCGTCCACAAAGTTTACTAATTATTAATAAAATTATTAAAGAATAAAATAAACTAGTTTGAATACTTTGAAAGTGAATGAAAAATATTCCTCGAATCTAAAATGAAACCAATTTGCAAAAGTATATATTTCACAAAGTGTATTTGCTTGTATAATTTATTCTAATTAGTAATAAAATTAGAAATACAATAAAAAAGCAAGATATGCTAATTTATAATGCTAATGAAAATTGCATACAAATGGAAAATTTAATTCATTTTTGATAATTTCAATAATATAATTAAAAATATTGGACTCTACCTGAAATTCAAATGTTTACCAGTTTCTTAAAAATTATTAAAATGAATTTAAGAATAATGAATTAATAAAAAATATCAATATTAGTTTATGTATTGAAAGTTAATTTTCCATGTCATTTTGTAAAATTTGTACATTTTCTTAAAATTAATTAACTGTTTTAACATATTATTTTAATGATACAAATGTTCTCCGTTTTCAATCTCTTAAAATTCTCTCCCCTGCTACAAAAATAATAAAGTCACTTAAAATATGTATTTAACTTTAGTCTAAATTTGTAATGTTAAACTTTAAATTAAATCATATATGTTGATCAGGTTAGCAAATACGATTGAGCGCATTTCTAACCATTAATTACAAAATTATCTGCAATAAATTTCAATTTACAGCGTTTTGATTAAAATATACATAATTTATATGGTGATTAGCCAAACTGCTTCATAAAAATGGATTTGACACTGAGTAGTTTACGAAAACTTTTGTAAGACTTAATATCGATCGACCATTATTGCGTTCTAGAAAGACTTTTCGCGTATAATGGACCATATACAACTATTTCAAAGACAGAAACTCAGAAAACTTTGGGGAATAAACCCCAACAAAAATTTGGATGCAAAAAGCACAAATACCATAATTTTATTCAAAAAACATTTTAAAAGTTTTGCTGAAACCCAATATTTCATTTTGCATATTTTCGCGTTTTTAGCTAGTTTCATTTGATGTCAGTATAATTTTCAAGAATTTCTTATTTTTCATAAGACAAACTCCTTTAAATGAATTAATTTTGAAAAAATTTAAATTCACTTGAAAGTCACTGAATATTAACTTTCCCATTGCATTTAAATATCTGCTGTTTGATTACGATCGTGATTTGCATGTTGATCAAATTAACTCGTATTTATAGTTTCATTTTTACTCAAATGACATTTGCTTCCAAATATAGCTCAAAACATAAATTACAATTATCACGAGTTTCATCAAGCTTTCTTGCATAAAATTAATTTCGTACATTCTGAGCATTCTATCTGTTCAGTGAGAATGTGCTAATGATTTTCCTCAAGGTCTTTCGGTATCTTTTTCTAGGCTATTTCCGACAAGGCACTGCAGGAAGGCAGATTATTTTTTGACCTCCATTAGTTTTTATTCCTTTACAAACTGAAATAAAAATAAAACTACGAACTTTCGATGGAATTTCTTTATTTGTAGTTGGAATACGCATTTCTTTTTCCGTCGTTACACGTGCAGAAAAAATTTATTTAAAAATATTTCCTTATATTTCCGGTGAAATTAATTCCTTAGCAATCTAATTCTTAAGCATTGAAGTGTATCTTTAAATAAAAGTTTCTATCAAGAGTATTTCAATTTGATAATTTCTTGAAATGAATCAGCAAATTTTTGTTTCAAGAATTTTTCACTAATTTATTCTTACACACACATAGATATACATACATACACATATATGTGTGTGTGTGTTTGTGTGTGTGTGCATAACCTGAAGCACTGTACAATTAAACCTTTTTCTTGTATCAGTTCCATTAATTTATCAGCAAACTTGTTCTTAATATTTTTATCAACAACGGTACTGATTCGGGTCATATAATTTCAATGCATCAAATGCTATTAGCACTGCAATACAAGCCGTAGAACGTCTTGGCATGCTGATCATAAAATTAACAATCTGATATTGGGGAATATTACACCACTCATCAAGCTCCACTCTCCAAAGTTCCAATAGACATGTCGGAGGGGGTTGACGGGCTGCAATTCGTTGACCAAGCATGTCCCACACATGCTTAATTGGATTCAAGTCCAGTGAGTATGCTGGCCAATCCATACGGGTGATATTCTCCGCTTGAAGGCATTCGTCTACAGTGTTTGCACGGTGAGGATGGGCGTTGTCATCCATAAACAGAAATTCTGCTCCCATGACGCCCCGAAACAAACGTACACGTTTTTTCCAGAATGACATCTCGATAGATGTGGCTTATCGTGGTTATCTTCTGAACATGCAGGTTAGTTCTGGAACGCAGAATAATTCCTCACCAAACAAGCAATCCTGCACCACCGTAACGTTGTAGTTCAATTGTGTTCTCTTGGTGGTAACGGCCCTCTACATATGAAAATCCGGTGAGAATCAGACTGAAAGCTAAACCTGGACTCGTCGAAAAACTTCACTCAAGACCACTGTTTCGGTGTTCACAATGTATGCTTTCCACTCCAGATTAAACGCAGTGAGTTGCGGTAAGTGGAACACATCTGACAGGCCTACCAGGATATGGACCAATGTTACCTAAGCGTCTGAACACGGTCTGTCTAGAAACTATCGTACTGGTAGCTGAAGAGAACTGGCGACACAGGTCTTATTCGGCATTGTAACTCGGGGTCGACCTGTGCTGTAACGTCCATTCGTTTACTAGTACTTTGTACTTATCTAAATTTCAAGACATGTAAAGAACTAATTACATTTTATTCCTATAAACTTCTAAATTTCATTAACTATAATCAATTTCTGTTCGTAAATTATGTAAATATTTCAGCCATCCTTACTTAAATTTATTTAGATCCTGTTAATATTTATTTTTCTGTTTCACTTGATCCTATCTTATTAATTCTGTTATTTCAAATTTGTATTCCGAACTGTGATACAGTGGTCTACTGCGTAGATCACTGTAGGCTTGAAAGCCCCACCGTTGTAAAGCATTCGTCTCTCAAACAATGTGTCGAGCATTCTGGAGAACCTCTTAAGGCTCAAGCTCCCAGATTACGGTTCCCAGCGGGCACCTGGCACTCCGTGCAGGGTGTCCGACATTCTAGACTGAAGTAGAGGCACAACCTGATAGCCAATAGGAATAGAACAGGGCCTCTTCTTCTCGTTGTCTGTCTGTCTGTAACGTCCACTCACATTACCATAATCTTGGAACCGTTGCCAAAGCCTGGAGATGACACTCTGGGTGATTCGAAGTTCCTCGGATATTTCCAGCTGAGTACGTCCACATTCTAGACGGCAGATAATTCTACCACGTAAAACATCATCCAAATGCTTCCTTTGTGCCATAATTATGCGGTAATTGCACTGAAAGGCTTTTAAAGCTTGTGAACAATTTTACTTATTTTGCATATTATTTTTCAAAATGTGTGTGATTGTTCTACATGTGAAATTTTATTTTAAAGTTCAATTTCAGCGTGATTCTGAATTATCCTTATTTTAGAGACATGTCAGTGCATTTTATATAAAATTCTATATTTTCATTTCAGGAATATTATGAAATAAAATAAAAGATTAAGAACATAATACCCACAAATGAGAAATTTTTGTTTTAAATGATTTAAAAATTAAAAGAGTGTTTCTAAAATATTATAAACTAAAGAAATTTAAGTAGTTTGGTTACTGATAAAATAATTTTTGATTTATTTGAATATTTTCTTTTTTCGCGCCTAAGCTTAAAACTGAAGTATAATTAAGTGTTACACCATGTTTTAATACAATTACATTGGGTTGCTATTTAATAAGTTATTTCTATGCTATAAAAATTTAATATCTAAAAAATTTATTAATTCTCATTAAAACTTTATTAAAATTTTTTATTGAATTTTTTTATTAAAATAATCTTTTATTATAATTGTATTAAAAATTTATTTTTTTTTCTCTAAAGATAAAAAGGTTCATTTTTCGCGAATTTATAAAAAGTATATAAAAGTTTAAAAAAAATTCACAAATTGGCTTGCTTATTTTAAAACAGACAATTTAAATGGACAGCTTTAAGAGAATAATTTATTAGAAATCACATAAATAATTATGTTAAGTATTTATATAGATACTATTTATAATAAATTGTTGAGATTAATTCAATATAAATGAAAAATTATTTCCTTACAAATTAATATTTATTTATATTGATTTAGATATATTTTTATATCTAAGTCAATATACATAAATATTAATTTATAAATATTAATTTACAAAAAGACAAGATATTGTCTGCATCTATTTAAGAAAACTATAATTTTAATACCTAACATTGTGGCGCCCATGCTCTGAAATTTACAGAGCGCCCTCTACGGTTCTGGAGAAGAACTTTTCAGTGAGGTTCAAGAACTAAGATGTCTAAGATGTCAAATTATTTCGGTATGTACCCATTTAATTTTTGTTTTATATATGTTATTGTGTGTGTAATTATTGTCTTATGTTGTAGCTAGTTTATAAACTCCTGACTCTTTTATATCTAAACTATTTAGCTAGCTCCCCTTATATCATTCTGTACGAAATAGTTTGGCTCAATAACAATATTTCAAAGTAATAAGGAATTATTCAGTTTTGTATTTTAAAAATGTGTCCAGTAATGGAGATATTTTATTTTACCTTAAAATCTATTATCCTATTAGTTTTCTCATTTAGTTTTTTTGTTTTTCATTTTCACTCTAGGTCATTTCTAATAACTAATTTTTCTTTCAACCACAGCAGCTCTTATACTATCTTTCCTTGTACAAGTACAACAGTACAATAATGATTAAAAATATTAAAAAAATACCTACATAAGTGGACTACAATGGCGACTTCAAAGGTCAATGTAGATGAAAATTTCTTCTAATATTAGTTGAAATTTGAGAATCTGTAGGCGCAATAAATTGCTCGTTAAAGCATGTATTTTGTGCTAGATTTTCTGAGAATCTGTGTAGAATTTAAAAAAGATTATTTTTATCATTTTGAGCATATCAGGTTAAACATCTTTTCTAAGAATTTCATTTCATTCCTTTTAAAATGGTAAAATATATATAAATGCTATGTACATGTAATGATAGGAACTAAGAATGATATTTGTGTCTTAAAACATTTTCATCCATAGAACCCTAGTATATTAATTCGCTACTATATTCCTTTTGAAGTTATTAATCGCATGAGCATGAGATAATTAATTCATTAGTTTTAGTGATTTATATTATCTTTAAATTTACAAATTATATTATATTTGTCTTGAAAATAAATTAATAAATCAATAAATGAAAATTACGTACTTTAAATTCATACTGAAAGCTTTTTACTTTTCTTGATACTTTGATAGACATGTATACTGAAACAATTAATATATTATCCTATTACCCATGTTCGCCTTATGAAAATATGATAGTAATCTTTATTTTCTGTTACGAGGTGTCACATCCAAATAGAAACTAAAGCAACATTAATTAAGTATTAGATATTTGTTACAAAGTATCGTAGATTTTAGTCTGAATTAAATTCATGCAGGTCCAAACAGTAAAAATTCTTAAGGCTCAATGTCAGACCAGCAAATGTAATAACAAACATTCTTTTTCTAAAAAGAGGTGTCATATCCAAGTAGAAAATAAATCCACATTAGTTGAGCAAAATATTAGGAATTTGTCACGAATGAGTACCCTGAAGAAAATTAGATCTTAAATTTTATTTTATCTAAACATTTAGGATTAAAATAAATGAATATTTTTTCTATATTACAGTAAAATAACAAGTTCTTTTTCTCATATTAATAATTATTGTTTTGAAATATTTCAAAGACTTCATATGTAAGCATTCAATTTATGATGTACTGTATTTTTTAAAACAAAGAGTTGTTAAATCTTCATTGCAAAATAAAACGAAAGATCACGTTCTTTTATCTTTATTTTACTACAAATTATTCTATCACTATTGTTAAGAAATTATCCTATAAACACACGGCTGAACATAAACTCATAAAAGATAAAGTTAATTTATCCATAAGAAAATCGCCAAAATCTTTGCTAAAAATACATAGTTTGGGCTACTAATGGGTACTTTTAGCCACTGATAACTTAATTTACTGATATCACTAATGTGAAAAGTATAAATTGATATGTTATATCATTTACAGTCAGCGAGTATCTCAAGCGAATAACTACCTTCAATGCAAATAACTATATATCGGCAAATAGATAATCGGCAGCATCATATTAAAAATTGTAGCACTCAATAACCTCGATCATTTACTTAAAGTGGTTCGATAACCAGAAAATTCCCCTTTTCATGATCTCGATTACACTTATTACTAATTTTCTAAGATTCAGAGAGCATTTTCTTCAGTGATCATAATTTTAGCAGGAGATGGAAGAATTGCTTATTTTGGTTATGCAATTTCAATTAAAGAATAGTTTTCTAACTTTTGATTTCCATTTTCGGAAAGTAATAGAATTTTCTAAATAAATTCATTCTAAATGGAGATCTAAAGAGCTGAAGGTTACTTTATGCTGGGACTAATAATCAGATAATTGAAACACTTCATATTCAGAAGAAAGTAAAGCAATTTATTATTTTCTGCATATTGAATTTAACAATCAAGTTAAAATTTTCAAACTTTTTCCCCTTTGAAACCTATTTTTTTTCATTAAGAAATCCATTGTTAGCAAAGGTATGTGATGCATTCATTTAATTTTTTACTTTTTATGTAATGTAAGATTTTCCTTAGTTCCAGAGATTTGAGGTACTAAAGCAGCGTCGTTGAGGTTGAACCCATTTTCTGTACAGAATTCGATTAACTGCACAGAAACATTAAGTCAAGTTTAATGACAATGAACTTGTCCATCATACTATATTGAAAATCCTTTCCCCTCAATTTCCAGGCTACATCTATGATTTAGAATTTTTGGAAATAAAATTTCTGTAGCTTTGGGATAACAAAAATCAAAATAAGAAATAAACATATTTCCAATAATTTGTGTAACCTTAAAATAAGTTTATTTTTTAATACTTTTGTGGTCATAAAATATCTAAATATACATACAACAATTGTAAGGGAGGTAAAATTTTCTAATAAATAACAAAATTATGATATTACTAAAGTAGATTTACAATCCTATTCTTCTAATACATTTTACGATTTATTTGGATAAAATAATAGAATTTTGTACAATATTACTTTTGTTTAATCACACACTGTGTTTTCATTAAACTTTAATGTTAAGAGCAGAAATTTCATCAGACTATGATGCTAAATAAATATTTATAATAAGCTATTTCTAAACGTTTCATATGGAAACGGTAAAATTATAAAATTTGTCACTTCTGTATGAATTTATACTTATAAATATATAATTTATTTATATGAATAGTTTGACTATTATCAGTCTTATAATTTTTACACCAATGTTAAAATTGTATTACAGTAGAGAATCAAATCATGACTAAATATTTTGATGTGTCTCGTCATGTATTATTTATCAACTCAACGATCAACATCATTAAGCTTTGCTTAAAAAATTAATGTTACATGTAAATATATGTGCTGAAGTAATTAATGTCTTAAAAACAAATTATATGCATTAAATAAATGCAAACTTTATAAGCATTATTTCAATAAATAATACTTGTAAAGGCGAACTATTAAAATTTCTTTGATATTTCTATAGACCATAACAATGCATAATTGAACTAACACACTTAAAAATACCAAAATTTTAAATTGTATGAAACAAAAGGCATAGTAAATATGTATATATATGCTAAGTAAAATTTTTATTACATAAAATTTTTCTAAACTAATGCTATAAGCAATAAGGAAAACAGAAGAAATAAGTCTAAAATTCAACCTTCAGAAGACAAAAATATTCATCACTTAAAAAAAGTAACGATGAAATATAGAAAATCCATGAATTTTGATTCTGATATAATTTACTTAACTGCTTCTAATTTCATTTCAACATTTGATGCTTTCAGTTTTCTAATAGAACAATAATTGGAAACATTCTTTAAACATGTGTGTGAGCCTTAAAATAACTTTCTTCAGTAGTTCTACATTTTAAACATACTTTTTTTACTACGTAGCTCACAAATAATGACTTCCTTATATTTTATTTAAATTTTCTCTCATGCAAATGTTGTGTAAGTGATATCCCATGGTGCTGGAAGTTAGAGGCATCAAAGTTGATTATTTCGCCTAATTATTTGCGGCAGCTCATGTGCCCCCCTTGTGGGGCTAACGAAGGGAAGTATGTTTACCGTAGTGCTATTTATTGCAGCAAATATGTAAATCATTTCTATTTATTTAATCATGAGCAAGGTTATTTCTAGGTATTTTTTTCCTTACCACAATTTGAATTATAAAATTCAAATATATCAACTTGTTTACTGTTCTATTCTTTATTGCTTTAATAATATCAAAGTAGCCTTTTTCTTTTTTTATTCAATAAACTAAATTGTCACTAACTGAAAATAGTTTCTGTCTCAAATAAAGATCCCAAGATTTAAATCTAAAGCAATATTTATTTAAAAGAAGATAGAATCTAAGGATTTGAGTTGTTAAAATGAAAATTTAATACAACTTTTTTTGAATATTAAGAAAATAATGACATCATGAGTTTAGGAGAAACAAATAAACATTTATTAAGAGCTAATTTTTAAATATGTCAACTTCAATTCATTATTTCATTATTTTAAAGAATATATATTTAATTTATATCTTTGTAAATAATAACTTCCTTATATGTAGGTGTATTGTATTTAAATTGATGTATAAGAGTTTTATTTTCATGAGTATTAAAGTTTTTTACTTAATTTGAACTCATTCTCTTTTATGTATTATTTATGATGAAAATTATTATTTTTTATCTTTTATTTTTTATCTTTAAATGAGATTATTAATAAAAACATATTTTACATATTAACAATGCTTTAATATTACTCAAAAATTTATCTGCTTAAAAATACATTGCTGTTTCAATTTTGATTGAAAAAAAGTGAATTACAAAAAGTTACTTTAAAAAAAAGAATTTAATTGAATGTGTTATAATTAATACAAAACAAAAAGTGCGTGTTTAAAGTAATTAGGTTTTTATTAATGTACATTTTAAATATGAATTTAAGTTTTTATTTCTGCAGTTTAAAAATATATTTATTAGAAGAAACACTAGTTTTAGGATGCTTAAATAAGTTGATTTTGGTCCCATGTACTTTAAATTTATAAATTTTTGATGTCTCTTGTAACTTTGTTATTAAATTATGAGTAGCACGTGATTTAAGCGAACTTATATATTTTACAGATGATATATATATATATATATATATATATATATATATATATATATATATATATATATATATATATATATATATATATATTTCAATTAACTTATGGCTTTTAATACATAACTTTTACTTATATAATACAATGCGTCACAATTAAAAACCTATTAATTGTGCCTTCTGTTAAGTTTCACGAAATATAAAAGTACATTATAAAGATTATACAATTGTATCTCTAATTTTACATCTGCCTATTTCTTGGAATATTAAATTTCACTACTGAATGATACAAATTCTCACATTAAAAAAGCCAGTTTAAATAATACGCTCATCTATTTTTAATTTCTAAAGAGATAAAATATAATATTTCATTCTCGCATATAATGCGAATTCTCGCATATAATGCAAAAATCATTTTTATTTGTAAAGGTTAAAGAATTCATATAACTCATGGGAGAATAGCATATTAAAATACTTGATTGCATTTAACAAAATATTATAAATATTTATTTTAAAGTAAAAAAAGAAGAAATTTGGATGTTTATGGTCTTACTGCCTATAAATCTGTCTTATTGTTTCCTTGAAACTTTCTCTGAATCTAAATACTTCTGTTTCTTGAAGTACTCAAATTCGCTACTCTTAAGAAATATTTATTCAGAATGGAGTTAAAGTGAGTTTCTATGTTAAGCTTAAGAGGCGTATTAAAGCAGTCATGTTTCACGGAGCAAATGCTTGTCTAAAGTGAATCAATTGCTTTCATACAACATGAAAACATCTGCTTCGCAGTCTTGTATCTACCAGGATTGTTGAAATTCATCCGCTCAGCAACGAATTGAATACGATGAATCTTTTATTCAGAAATCTTGCATTCCACTCGAACTAGAAGAAAATTTAAGCCAAAAGTTTTAATGCTCTAGATTCTGACGCTGTTTCTTAGTGTCCATGAATTGCATTTTTGTAATAACCAGTTACTTTTCAAAAGCTCTTTCAGCTATCCTTTTTTTTTTTTTTTTTTTTTTTTACTTATGAATACTTTTAGGCAGCAAGACATTTGTGAAAAACTTATTAAATTTCGTAGTATGTTAAAATATTTTTCCGTTATTTACAGTTTAGTGCATCTTAATATAATAAATTATTATTTTAGCAATTTTTTTCTAAAAATCATTTAAATTCTAAATAATAAATGAAAACTAAGAAAAAATTCATTTTTGTTAATTATGTTGATTACACATAACAGCAATTTAATGAAAAATTAAATCATGATTTTATTTTAATCGTTTCCTCGAAAGCTTATGTTACCAATATTTCCGTCATTTAACTTAAAGATGATAAAAAAATCCGCTATATTGTAAAAAAATAATTATTAATCGTATAAGAAAATAATGTAGCTATAGATATAATTTCCCCCATTTTACTTTTGATGATGTTTAAAATGTGGTGGTTATTATTCAATTAGTTTGCTATAACATTTTCTTATAAGAGTCAGCTTACAATTTTACTTCTTAATTCATAAAAATCTATCTTACACAGTAAATATTATTTTTAGAACATTTGTTAGTGAATTTATGAAAAATTCATTTTGCATTACTATGAAAATATTTCAGTAAACATGATATGAATTACAATAAACTTTAAGCGTTCAAATTTCTAGAAAATAGGAAAACTAAAAATGTATTGTTCAATGAACTTTATTTGATTTAAAAAATAATGAACATTGATATAAATTGTATTTGATGTAAATATGCTGCATGTACTACGCTTACATAAATGTCTATTAAGAAGAAACTTCAGAAGAGAGGTAGAGTAATAGCAAAATAATAAATACTTATATAAAAGTGTTAGGTAATGTAATCAAAGTATTCAAAAATGTCTTACGAAAAATTACCATAATTCAGATAAACATCCCTACTACTTTAAAATTATAAATATGAAAGAAATACAGCAAATTTTTATTTTTTTCTTCAACTTTCAACCAATTTTAAGCTTATTAAAATTACTTACTACCTTTTAAGAAACAGTTCAATTGCATTCTTGGAAAAATGCTTACGTATAAAACTTTATTATGAAAGATACTTCAATATTATTTAAAAGGACTCTTCGGAAGTCAACGAAATTTATGTTTATGAATTAAATCGAATTCTTCAATTTGCAATACATTTCTGATTTATTGTATATGCATTACAGAACACTTTGATTACAACGAATTGATACGGAGTTCACATAATATTAAAAAGCTACTTTCCAATAATAATTTACCAATGCCATTTTATGGATTAATAATTTATATGCAGTTATATTTATATATTATTATATATATGTTTTATATGTTGCAACTAATATGTCATAATCTGTAGTTACTAGTCATAATCAATATGTCATTATTACTGTGTAAAAATAGCGGTAAACTTGAATATTTTATCTGTGAATAAGTGATAATAAATTAATTATAGTACTTTTCTGTGAATATATACATAGACAGATACTATTAATAACTTACTACCTCGCATATATAATAGAAATTGAAAAATATTCCCTGGAGAATAAGAATAAAGAACATAATTAATAATTGAATAATGGCCGAACGATGGTGAAGTAGTTAGCGTCCCTAAATTTGAAGCAGTAGGTTCCAGGTTCGAATCCTGGTTCGGGCGTTGATGTTTCTTCTGTATGTGTTCCTTTATCTTTTCGCTCGCGCATTTAGGGAAAAGATTGCATATGCACTGAGTGCCCCACTATAAGAAATTGTATTTGCCCCTTGTAGCGCTGAATCTGATTAAATTCTAGACAACCGCACATTAGAAAAAATAATAATTTATTTTTTTCCTCAAAGGAAAAAATATTCAACGTATATGACAAGGCAATTTCATTCAATCAATTAAAAAAAGTGACAAACTTTTAAAAATCAAAAAAATTGCTTTTTTAAAAAAAAATTTTCTAATGGTGGGCACTTGGGTGACGCCTATGCCACAACAAGACCAGAAACTGCTACTCATTTGTCGTAACCCAGTGGGTACCTGTGGATCAAGTCACGG
Source organism: Latrodectus hesperus (assembly GCA_037975125.1). Classification (NCBI taxonomy): domain Eukaryota; kingdom Metazoa; phylum Arthropoda; class Arachnida; order Araneae; family Theridiidae; genus Latrodectus; species Latrodectus hesperus. The sequence continues at coordinate 65,319,667 of CM075859.1, read as the reverse complement.
AGGCGAGTAGCGTTGAACACGCCATACCGCCACAAACCCGTTTGTAGGGTGGGCCACATTTATACATCATCATAGCAAAAGGACAGAGAAAAGAGAGAAAGAAAGTAACATCCATGCCCGCAATGGGATTCGAACCCGCCTCAGCTCAGGAGTCAGGAGCACTAACCACTCAGCCACCGGTCGTCGTCTTCAAAAATAAAATCAAAGAGAAATTTTTTAACTATTTTTAAATATTTATGAAGAAACAAATTAAAATCATACAAATTTTTTAATAGCAAATATCTGCTATTTATTTCTAATTTATCGGTTCATTGCGATTGAGATTAAATTATAAACAGAAAATTGCAAAAATCCTTTTTTTTAATTATAAAAAGTAGTTTTTGTGAGAACTATTTAAATAATATTTTTATAATTATAAATTTCATCAAATACCTGGAATCATTGTTTAATTTTGTAATATCTTTATAAACTTCATCAATACCTTACAATTATTCAGTGCAAAATTTGTCACTTTTAAATCACCTCAAGCACTTTCTAATATCTAATATTTTGCAACAGAACAATAACATCTTAATAGAATTATATCAGCCTTTCTTTATTGCTGACATGAATGGGCTTATATGTCATAATATCTAGACCATAAATCTATCATATTTTAATCTTATCCATAAATAGTACTCGGTAAAAGAATGAAAATAAAGTTTATAATCACAACCCTATTTTTTTATCAAATCATAAACCGGTTACCAGTTGCATTTGTGAAATGAAAGTAAAATGATAAAAAAAATTTTATGTTAAAATGTATAAAAAAAATACATAAAAAACGAAGTCCTAATAAAAAGACGAAAAAGTGATATTACAGTCATTTGCCACAGTAGTCTATCTCAACAATGTGGGTACATATTTATAAGCTGAATCAATAGAAAGAGATTATGTGTTTGTTTATTTCATGATGGTTAAATTGAGAGGAGGGTAGTCAGACTTAACAAACACAGGAGGTGTTCGCAATTATGGATAAAGGCCATCACAAAATTTATAAACCGAGCAAATCCCTTTGTCTCGTTTCTCTTGTATAAAATAAAAGGAAGAACAGAAATAATAAATAACGGAAGCACAATTGAGAAGCCTCTAAATTATACACAAATACATTGTTTCAAACAAAATAGCGTAAATGACTAAAAATGATTCATACTAAATACGAAACACAATTTTTGTTCCTCATTTAAAACCGTGCTTATCGATTTTTCTCCAAAAACTTAACACATTGATGTTATTAAATATATTTATATCAACAGTGAAATGCACTTTATTGTTAAAAAAATAAAAGATATTGAAGAGAATTCAGATTTTGTATTTAGTCTTTCAAGACTTTTCCTGCATTCTAATTCATTATCACAAAAAATTAAACTAATAGTAATAACATTAATTACAATAATAATAAGAAAACTTAAAACACTTTTTATATTAACTTACACTTATTTAGGGGATACAATAAACTATCATAATTTATTATTCAATATTCCTAAAACATGTTTTAAAAACTGTAAAACATCTATCAAATATTTATCAAAAATGTAAATTGTATAATTTACAGCCTGTGTTTCAAACTTTTATGACATTTCTCTTTGTATATCTTTCGAAGTAGAAGAATATTTTTTGATTATGCAGCATATTCACTTATACACTTACTTATATACTTATTCAGCATATCACACTTAAAAAAATCGAGACTTCAAAACACTGATTTTAAAATAGATGACTATAATAAACTGCATTAAGAACTAATCTGTAACGCTCCTCTTTAACTGTGAAATCTTATCCTCTATTCAATTATACTCCAAAATAAAATTTTGTTTAACTGCAAAGACGTTTATTTTGCTTTTAAAATCATTGTCATATTCATTTCTTATTACTTCTTTTGAAAGCAGATTATACTGCTTTTTGCGTTTCTTTTATGCAATTTAATTAGAAATGTACTGTAATCCATTTTCAGTCATTCAGTTTTTAAGCAAAATTATTGAGAATTTTACTTTTTATCAAAAGAATAAACAATCTTTAGTTATATCTGTCATTAAAATTTGAATTCATGTAGTACTAAGCAGTGATAAATATATCACACTGCAGACTAATGGTACTATATAGACACTGCAATGTTAATTCATAATGATTTTAATTATAAATTAACAAAAACGTATGATGAAAAAAATTTATTTTGTAATCAAAATATAGCAAACGGTAAGAAATATATATTGGGGTTTTATGAAATTAATTATAACATCAATTTTTTATCATATACATTAAGTACTATTTGCTTTTTTTTTCCTAATGTATCTCAAAATATGTAATATGAAAGTAATAAAAGATCACAGAAATAAGAACGATGAAATTAAATCAAAATTTAAATTTTAAGAAATTTACTGTAGCAAAGTTATGTAATCTACTATAATTTTTTTCTGATTTTATTTATAGGATTAAAACATTTTCTATAATTTAATTTCTACGAAACAATATTTAAACAATTTCTTATTAATTTTAATTCTTAATAATACATTCAACAATACAAGTTTTATTGAAGTTGACTTTTATTAAAGATTTCTCCTTTATTTCAAATAAACTAAACATTAACTACTGTAATTAATAAGTATTTTTATTGAATTTTATTTAATAAAATGAATTATAGTCATATTATTAAAGCATATTTATACTTTTATATTTACTAGGTTATATGAAAGAAAATATTTTAGATTTTGTATTTTCAAAACAATGAATATAAAATAAACCACTGTTTATAGGAAAACCATTTTCTTTTCTAAATTTTTATAAAATTTCTGACATAATAATTTTAATTATCTTTACTATTTTAAAATCAAAATTGCAAATATATATCTAAATTATTAAAATAAAGTGTTAAATCTCTTAAATGAACTTTTCGATTTTATTATACTTTTTCACAAAAGTGCAGACTCAAATAAACTGTTATATTAAAAATTTAGCGCATTTGGGCAAATAACAAGACAAAAGAAAAATGTTTCCAGGTGAAAGTTTGAGCCACAACAATAAACATGGACAGATACAGAGTAAAATTAATGAGAGCAGCTGCAAATAAGAACTCAGAGTCATTGGGGAAAGAATTTAGGAGAAATGAAACATTAAAAGTGTATTAACCTTAGAAACCAGAATAGTTTGTTTAGTCAACTTTATCTGTCTGCATTTTTTCATTTGCAATTTATTCAAGACTTGAAAAAATTAAACATTTATTTGCTTTTTCCAAATGCTACACTTCAGTATGTCTTAAGAAATATCTTTTAAAAAGTTTTGTTCGTTATAATTCTTTGAAAAATAGTTTCACTTAATGTTGTACGTGTTTCTAAAATGGTTTGTTTTAAACTTAATGCATTCAGGTATTCAACAAACATATATTTTGAGGAATAATCTAATTTTTATGATAAATACAGATTGTGGATATAAATTACTATACTACATTTCACTGTTATTAATTATTAGAATTAATATAGAATATCACTGTTATAATTAATAACATTAGATTGGAAAATAAATTCCTATTCTATCAAATTCAATTATCGTGTTATCGAAATTCAATTAAAAATGTCTTATTGAATTAGTGTCATTCCTCTGAATTTTCGAGAATCCTATAAAATGAAATATTAAGACTTAAGGTATATTAAATTTTTAAAAAGCATTTGTATAACTCTTTAGCTAAAACAATTAAGCAGAATTTTATTCTGAACCTGATAATCTTATTTAATTTTTTTCAGTTCCTTTAACTTACCAAGTATTTTTTTTCTGAAACGCTGCCTTTAGTTGATAATGCAAATCTTAGATTAAATTCATAATTCTGTAAGATTATCTTGAAAATTGTATGGAATTAAATTTGAAAGAATTGAGTGTATTTTATATTAAATAGCTTTCATTCACTTTTCTCTTTCCCGTTATTGAAGTTTCATTTATATGTGCATCCAATTTAAGAAGCTAATAGTTTTTGAAATATGAAAAGCTCATATCATTGATAAATATTGTACATATAATTTGTGATTAATCATAAAAGAGTTCCTTTTTCTTAAATAGTTTTTTTTTAGTTGAAGCGTTTTGTGAAAATATCTTATACACTAAATAAATAAAAGTTTAAAATTATTTTAAGATAGTTATTTTAGTTTTCTCAACCAACAGATAGTAACATGGCAGAACTTCCCTAAAAATGGTTGGGACACGTAATATACATCATGGTCGCAATATTCTCTAAAAGAAAGAATACTTCTGGGACTGGCAGACCAGACCTGGAGATCTTCTGCTTGATCCCTGTTTCTGAATTACGAAGAAACTCCTCTGGGTGCCCCATTATATGAAATGTAATCAAATACATTCTTGGTTGATTTAAATATACAAAAATAGCTAAGTATTAGAGAAAATTACTTTTGCATCATTCAATAAATTCCTCTTTTCAGAAGATCACTAAATATTTTCGTATATTTTAACCTAGTAATTTATTGTAATTTTCCATACTTAATTCAAATTTAGTGGAACAGATTTTCGAGAAATGTTCCGGAAATACGCTAGATATATTTAATTAAAAATTGTTAAATAATAAAGACAAAATACTGAAATTAATTTGAATTTTCTTATTGCAAGAGTTAATAAAATAACGCTAAAGTATCTTGAAGTGTGTGCTTTTATTAAGCTAGAAATATTCAAGAATATTTAACAGTAGATCGAAATGGGACCATTATCCTTTCATATAAGAAGACATTATTGTTCTTCAACTAATAATATATATAATTTAGTTTAACATTTCTGTATTTTCTTTTATTAACATTCAGAGTATTTTGAACATTCACACTAAAGACAGCTGCATAAAGTTTACTAATTAATTTAATAATAATCAGCATCCATTTAACATTCAATATATATGTTTTTTAAGCTAAATCAAAGACTATTATATGATTTTAAATACTTTAGTTCTGTTAAGAGCAATTCCAAAAATGCTGTATTTAATAAATATAACTGACATAGTTTTTTGAACTCTACAAATCATAACTACTGATAAAATATTATAATCATATAATTTCATTTTTTTTTCAAAATTGTATAGGCATTTTAATAGTAAGCACTAATGTAAATAATGAACTAATCCACTTATAAAAAATTACACATAATTCACCTAAACATTAGCAATGGCCTTATTTGTTCACTTTTCCACATGGTTGAAATTATAGAATATATCAGACTGATGTCAAAAACTAGGAAAAAATTAAATATTGATATTTACAGAGGCTAAATGTTTAAACTAAGTTTAATATTACAACATTCAACAAAAACTTTAAAGCTTTTTAACTTATGAAAAAGAAAAGCCTACTTATATATTTTTGGCTTTGAGAGAAACATTTCATTTTGACAATCCTCAAAATAGTACCTTGAATTCAACACATCAGCAAATTCTTGCATCATTATTTTTTCTGTAAAATTTCTTTAGGAGTAACACAAGTTTTTAAAATTTTATTTGATTTCTGAGAAATGGAATGATGCAAAAGAACTTTTAGCGTGATAAAACACTACAACCTACATTCTTTTAGTAACTTGAATTTATAAGAACTTTATACTTTATGCTTTCAAAGCATCAATATCTTTTTATTTAATCTCAACTTCTTAAAAGTATTGATAGAAGTTTTATATAATGCTGTGAATAAATGAAAATATTTTTGGCTACAAGTGATAGAAAATTTTTCAATTTTAAAGTGCCAGGCAATTTGTTGGTAATCGCAGAAAATAAAAATACTTTGTTTTCCGCTTTTATTTCTGTTTGTATCTTTAATCTTAATAGAATTTCCAATTTTTTAAAAGAATCTCATAAAATTTGTCTAAGATCCTTACAGAATATAATTATATATATATATATATATATATATATATATATATATATATATATATATATATATATATATATATATATATATATATATATATATATATATATATATATATATATATATATATATATTATATATGATTTACTATATGTTATAATTGCCCTTTTTCCAAAATTCAATATCTTTTTTCTTTAGTTGAAAGCAAAAGAATCACGAAAGATTTCTGAAAGAAAGTGATATTTTTGCACAGATTATAAATTAAGACTTTGTCATTAAAAGGAATCAACTCAAACGAATCAAAATTTATGAAAAATATTTCCTGTATTATCTATATATTTCATGTGGAATGAGACTGTTTCAGTTTATGTTTCGTTTGAGTGGTTTTAAGGAAAAACATTTTACCTTTATCACCATCCATAAACATACACCCCTTTTTGTAATCAGATAGAATTTAAGTTGATTCTTTATATAATGATCGCCAAATATTTATTAAGATTCTTTACAAAATATTTCCTTTCACTTTATATGAAAATATTCATCAAAAGAAATATCAGATTTTTCTATAATAAAATTTCTTTCATTTGATTGTATAGTAGAATTATATTTTTATTTTGTTTTATATATAATGTGTGTGCGTTTATGCCTGTTTATTTCTTAAAAAACGTCTCTTTAAACAAAAAAATTAAATAAAAAAGTATATTTTTAATATGCTGCGACTCAAATAATATTAATCGCTTTGAATAATTTTATCTAAATTTAGAAAAGTTTGAAAAAAAATTTCTTTTTATCTATAATTTTAAATAGAATAAAAAATTTCTTATTAAGGACCCTTAAAAAGTTTCTTTTTACCATAAAGCCGGTTTATTTATTTTTTTATTCATAATTTTTCTTTTTCTTGTTGAAGTACAATTGAACCATTCACCAGTTTCTAATGAACTGCTTAAATTGTTTTTTTCTCTTTTTCCATAAAACGTACGGCAGTTTAATATCATTTTGTTGAAAATAAATTTTAGAAGATTCTTTATCTGTAAACACTTAAACAATAAATTTAATCCATTTAATTTCACAATTTAAAATATTTAAAAGGTAATTAATTGGAATTAGTTACTCTATTTCTTTCTCTGATTATAAAATTAAGCTGGTTGTTTCACTGTCATTGAAAAATAATTTATGTTTTGATTTTGCTAAGCATTTGAAAATCTCTTTAGCTGATGAGTACACTAAAAAAAATTTTCTAAATTCATGTCTATTTATTTGACCATGCTAAAAAGATGTTAAAAATCATATATACTATTGCATCGAAATTACTTATTGATTTTTTTGGTGAGAATTGTGCTATTCAATAGTAATAACGTTTTTTATTCGTTAGGTTATAATTTTATAATACCCAAAGAAATTTTATAATTTTTTTGAGAAATTATTGTTATTAATAGGAATCCAATTAAATACCTTAAGGAGAACAGTTAAATTATTTTTTAGAAAGTAAAAATTAATATCTATTACTATTAACATTTAATAATGCTAATAATTTTTTTTAAATTCCATTTATAAATTTATTTACAATTACATTGAAAAAAATTGATTATATCTCACTATAAACAAAACGTTAGTATCTCTTTGGACAGATATTTTTTCTTGAAATATAATTTTAAAAAACAAAAACTTAAGAAAATTTATTCACATACACAGACAAATTTTCATGTGCAATAACTCTCCTGCGTTTTCAAATTAATGTCATTACGGTATTAAAAATCCAATTCAATTTTAATTGAATATCATTTATTTTTTTTTATTTGGGAAAACAAAAATATCTCCCTAAGCACCAAGGAATACCACACAGGGCCCGAAGGCACAACAAATGTACTACAAAACAAATTCAAATAAATCATGAGATGAAAAAAATAATAATAAAAGAAGGCAGAGAGAAAAAAAGAGATATAAAAATAAAAAAGGAGTTAGATAACAGCATGGATAAATTTTATAAAAAATTAAAAATTCTCTTTTTTAACTAGGTCCACCATAATCGGGGGTTACCTGTTATTTAAGTCTTTACAAAGCTCGTTCCTTTCTTCTGAAACAGATGGGCATTCAAGAAGAATGTGAGAGGATTTTCACTCCCAGAGTTGCACATGCACACCTCACTGTTTTTAATGTGGAAACGGTGTAGGTAGCTATTGAATTTCCCATGTCCAGTGAGGAATTGCGTAATTTTAAAGTCAGTGTAAAACCAGTAGTTCTTAATTCTGCAGGGAACTGAAAGATTTTGTCCACTTACAATTAGGTTTATAAAGAAATGTGCCAACGCATTTGATATATTAAAATGCAACATATAAATTTTTAGTGTATAATTCCTTGGATTTAAATTATATATTAATAACGATGAGCACTGACATTTTTTCATTTACATGTAAATAACACATGAAGAACACATTTCTTTGTGTCCATGGTGCAGATTGATGAATTTAAATACACTCTTATTGAAAACAAAAAATAAACTGAATATTTTATTACATTGTTACACAAATGGTTGAAAGGCTGTGATGGTGGAAATTAGAAAAATTAAATTAGAGTGATTAAAATAGTTTAACTACAGAATTTTAAAAAATATCATACAAAGTTCCTTTTTTACATGTGCTTGTAATTTATTCATTTTGGATTTCTTAGTATTTTTATGATCTTTCCTTTTGTAAGAACATTTTAAATGTTGCTTTTTCTGAAATTGGGCAAGAAATATTGAGCATAAATGAGGTAAATATACTTAATAATGGTAGTTTGATTAACACGGCATTTTTATCCTATTTTTCAAAACTCATTTTCATTTTTAAATAGAACAGTTAATACCAAAATCAAAATTCATTTAAAAGAAGCAATAAAAAATAAGAACTTTTTTCTTCCAGTTCTGTGCCAGAATACTTTATTTTATTTTAGTGATATTACCTTTCGTTTTTTAAAACTATTGTTAAAGGGGAAAATGTTTATTTAAATTTCTTTCGTTCACCACAGCTAGTTTTAAAGTAAAAATTAAGAAGCCAAACAGTTATTAATAGCTTGGCTTAAGCAAAAAATAAACTTAAGCAATAAGGTAAAAACAGAAATAGCCTTCCGTTTTCTCATCAGCTTTCTTGGCAATAAATTATTCTTTTATTCATTATAGTTAAATTACAGGTAATCTACATTTGTTAAAAAGTGGAATTTTCTGCTTATTTAAAATAGTTATGTAACAGGCTTAAGACCTATATATTCAGACATACGCAATACTCTGTCTCACTATATCACAAAAATCTGTCAAATGAGATCATGTTTTCCGTGAAATGTTATGGATTAAACTCGTTTTTGAAGTATTGATTTTTCACGATTAATCCTGTTGACTTTTTTGTGTTACTACTATTATTCGGTGATTGTAACTTTATCCTCTTACTTTATACCAAAGAAAAGCTGTTTAACGAATAAATGATCTCAAAATGTATTGCTTAGTTGGAAAAGCGATTAATTATTGTTAAGCTTAAAATATTTGCAATCACGTCTGTATTATGAAATCATTTTAATATTTTATCAAGCAGATAGTTTTTATGTAGCGATGACTTTTCAAATAGCGGAATAACATTTTAAGCTCATTTTTTAAGCAATAAGGGTAGGTAGTTGAATCAATGCTGATTATTCTTTAACTTGTATAAATAAACTTCTCCAGACAAAGATTGAGATTTTAGCATGAAACGAAGTATTTTACAAAATATAACAAAATGTTGGGATGCATGCCTTATTTTTATTACATATATCTTGCTTGCATATTATTCAATTCAACGCATTATTATTTAAATTTGTTTCCTTTCAATTTTTTTTATGTTGATTTACTTTAAAAAACTCAAATAGTTAACAAATTAATTCAATTTCCTTCAAATGATACCAAAAACTGTTATTCAAATCGGCTTTAGCATTTAATAATAATTGATTTCTTAATTTATAAAATTTTATTTAAATATAAGAGGAAATTTAGTTAAAATTCTAAGTATTAATTTTTTAGAGCATAAACAAAAAACTATAATACTTTTATAAAATTATAATTTAAAAACTCTCGCGTTTTTTATTCATAAATTTTTCGTATAATGATTTCTGAACTAATGATTATAAAGTATTATTCATAAGTATTCACTAAAATTTATTTTAATAAAGGATACAATTTTCAAGTTTTTTTATGTATTTAATGTATACATATAAAATATAAAAATTATATTATTTAAAATTTTATAATTGTTAAATAGTTGTCTTCTGCTTTAATGTTAGAAATGTATAATGTGATCGCATTGGCTAGTTGAGAAAGTCCTCATTTTCTTCGATAATGTCATAAGGGATCTGCAACTGGTATGAGTGGAAATTTGATATAGGATTCGTACTATACTCTAATATAGGATAGTATATTCATATTTTGTTATCGGTATCAAAAATATCTTACAAGATATATCGAGCTTTTTCTTATATCATCTATAAGAGGAAGTACTTTCAAAATGGTTATATTTTGATTTTCAAAAGATCTTGGTGACCATAGAAATTTTTTTCTATTAAATATATTTTCCGATTATTCGAAACAGCAACAATGTAAAAGTACATTCAAAAGTATATTGATTCTCATTTCTGTATCACTATGAGATTACACCGATTGCGTTTTCTATTCATTCATTATTTTTCACAAAGGATTAATAATTTAGAAATCTAGAAACATTCACTATTTTTGTGTGTAAATATCTCTTTATTTTTATGTTGTTACTAATGACACTTGGACAAACGAAGCTCGCTATGACTTGGCTATGCGAATTTAAGTCAATTGGAAGCGTCTTTCATTAAATCAGAGCACCCATTGCACCTATGATAACTGCTCAACGACTGACCACAGGACTTTCGATTCCACAGATTTAACGAACACGTATATCGCATGTACTCGGTGGGTCTTTGGCGGCTTTGGGAATCGAACCCCACCCTTCCAGATGGAAGGCCGATACCCTAACCACTAGGCTACAACGACCATGTTTTTATTACAACCCCATATTTGAATTTTATCGAAAATTATATTTTAATTCATGATAATATTTTAATTCATTTTCTAAAATATAAAGTTATAGTTATTTTTGCTTACATAATGTTTGAAGTGATCTTGATCAATTTGAATATGAACTGTGCTGCAAATTTGCATTTATACAAGCGTAAGGCAATAAATATTGTTAATTGCTCATGCAGTAAATCTTTCATTAATATTTATTTAATTTCAATTATATTTGTTCAAGGTTTGGCCACATGAACTTAATATTACATAATTTAGCTATATAAGAAAACACATATTTTACATGCTGTTTTTTTCTGTATATCAAGAATAGTATATGTCACATGTAATAACTGTGTACATATGTATCAAACTTTGTTGAAAATTAATTTACCAATTTTGACGTAGAATTGCTTTGCTATTCCGTTTACTTTTGTATTTAATTTAAGTTTAATTTTTAGCTTTAATTTATTAATTAAAGCTTTAATTTTTATGACTATATTTATTAGTAGGATTTACTTTTTAACTAAGCAAAATTACTTGTTGAAAATTGTGTATTTTTAACTGTGCATTTAGCATAAAATGAACTATATATTTCATTGTTTTACATTTGAATGAAAATAATTGGGAATATTTAAATTGTAAAAAATTTAATTGCTTATACAAAGCAAAGATGTTAAATGCAAATAAATTTTAAAATACATTTTAAATGTTGGTAAATATCTAACATAAAATGCGCTTCAGACTATACATGTATTTCTGTGTTCAACAATTAATTGTGGCTCGCTGGAACAAATTCAACTTAAAAATTTTCTAAAACTATACTAAATAATGCTAAATAACTCTGAACGCTAGCAATTCTAACATATTGACCATTTTAAAATTATTCTAAATTTAATATATTAAACGTATAATCGCAAATAAATGATAACCTATTTTATTGTTTTAGAATATAATTTTAAAATACTTACATGCCCAACTAGAGTAATAAACTAATAATTTTTATATCAGTTGTTTCTGAAACGTATTTGCTTAAATAACCTTAAAATGCAAAATAAAAACATGTTTTTGATACAGGAAATATCGCGGAAGAAACATGGGAACAGTCGAAAACATTTCTGTTATAAGCTTGTTGAATTGTGCTTATCAGAATTGTAACTGAGGCGTCCATATTTTATTGTACACATAAAAATCTTACTTTATTAACTCAGAAGTTTTCTCTTTTACTCAGTTAAAATGCCGTCTTATCTGGATAATTGATCTATTACGTTATTCATCAAAAGCATACGGAAAACATCAAGCGGTCACAGTTAAGCTCTTTGCACATCGAGATAGATGGATATGATGAAATTGTATTAAAAATGATATCTATTTCTATTTAATGTAACACTTGCAGAAACTCAAATCGAAAAAAATATTTAGACAAAATGCAAATATAAAAATTCAGAAAATTATCTTGCAATTGTAAAATACTCTCCAAAATAAATTTTAAAATTTCTTATTAGAATAGGAATTCAAGAAACTATTTAATTGTTTCTTGTACATTTTCATAAAAAATGTTTTTCAGTTTGAAGTATTTGACACATAATTTATGTCCTGAAACTAGTTGCTTTATTTAATAATGCTTATTTTAGTTCAATTTTTACCTTTCAATTTTTAGAATTTAGTTACAAATTTTAGGTTAAGATTTTTATCACAATTTCCAGTAACTTATTTACAGGTTCCAAATTTAAAGCAGTTGTTCTATATCATATTTCTTTAATTTCAACTACATTAAACTACAGAAATATTTCGTACTGTGTGTGAAAGTTAAAATAAAACTCTTCTACTATTTCAAACATCTTTCAATTATTGAATTTCAAAAATACGAAAGATAAATTTGATTCTTTAAATCCATAGTCAATTCCATTTTCAATGCTGGACTTATGAATGAATAAAGTTAACATTATTCGTAAAAAAAAGTGAAATAAATATCTTATGGTATCTTGGGATTACCATTTTATATTTTAAAATTTAATTTTGACCAAATATTAAAAAAGTTTCTATTAAGATGAAAGTTAATTTCTTAATTTTAATATGTTTTAAAAAAATTTTGAAAGAAGTAGTATAATTTTAGTTTTTGTAACCTAAAGAGAAGATAAAAAATAATGTGGCATAAATGTCAGTTTCGTATTGCGTCACTTACAAAATATATTTTTAATAAATATTTCTTTAATTTAAATGCTCCAATAAAATATGAACATCTTCAAGGTATTGAAAATGTTATGATAAAAAAATATACTTCTTTAAGATTTGTTTGTGAAAATTATATTTTTATGTTAGAAGAATTTTAATACTAACCATAGAGAATAGGAAAAAACGTAGTTAAATTTGATTTCGATACATATTTAATCATCAAAAAATGCTGCTATTAAGCAGATAAAGTGTTTTATTTCGTTAAATTATGTTGTTTAAGTTATAAAAAAAATAACCATTTTAAAATTAAATAACCTAATTCAGAACTTAATGAATCCTTACAATATGTATTATACTTATGCTGCTTGTATCTATTAAATAATGTAGGTAACTTTTCATAAACATGTCTAAAAATTATCTGCATTTAGTATTAGTTCATAATTATTTTCAAGTCAGATTCTTTATTAAAAATATGTATATTTTATTTTTAAAATTCAAATATGTTTTTTTTGAATTTTTGATTCATAATTATTCTCCAAAATTAGCACTAATATATAATATTAAAGTTTATGATACTGGTAAATCGAAATGAGATGGTTGCAAATGATGAGTTATATACACATGAATACAATTTTTAGTTTTTTTTTTCTAATTTACTTGAACATATATCAAGTATTTATTACAGTGTCAAATTAGTACATTTTCAACAAGTCAATAATTTAAAAATAAAGTCTGAATGTAAAATTTTATAAGAGCGTAAGAATTTGATGAAAATAATTTTAATAACTATTTACTAACTCTAATGACAAACATTTCATTTTGGTCAAAATTTTTTACAAATTCTTTTAATTTTTAACTTAATAGTTTAAAGATTATTTTTGTGTTATAAATTATATTTTAAAAACTTCAATTTATCCATATTTAAGCTTAAAACTTTCATTTAATGTATATGACTTTTGAAAAAAGGAAAAATTGCATTTACTCTCCTGTTGGTTTTATATTTTATCCTCAGCTCAGAAGAGCTTACAGTCTTAACACATTTTAGTTGTGTATTTAGAGATTTCAGTGAGGGGTTTCTAGAAATTTAATTAAAGCAACTAAAAGAACTGACATTGAAAAGAGTCCTCCAATTAAATTACTAAAGACTTAAAGCTACTCGCCTGTTTCTGACCAAGTTCTTTAGAATATATTTAAAACTTTAATTATATTTCCCATTGAGTTTAAAATGGAAAAAATTCATAATACCATATCTTATGAGGCACATTGATCAAAATTAATTGAAATGCATTTTGATTTTAATTTTATGAAAAAGTCTCTATTTTTTACATTTTTTAGATTTTTTCTCTTTTTATTGAAATGAACTTCGTTATTAGCTTTAAATAATCACTGTAATGAATCCCAAATAATTGAATTTAAAAGTCTTTGAAGTGAATTTATTAAGGTATTACCTTTCTTTTACATTTATTGATAAATCTTTATTTATAGTATGTTTTTTTATCTTTCTTCTTTATTTTGCTTTTTAAAAATCAAATTAAGTTGCATTCACTTACTCTTTATAATCCTTTTTATCTTTAAATATTCATCACTGATTTTTGCTAATTAAGAGAAAGGACAGTGATAGAGACAATGACATGTATCTCTTAAGTAATTATATTTGTTTTAATGTTAACATGCAATTTAATTTTTGGTACAAATGTATAATAACTGCTTTTTCCTTTATAAAAATATACGAGTATAAATATAACTAAACTAATGATTTTCCTTAAAAAACACTTGAATTAACACTTTTATTATTATCAACTGTCGTATTTTGAGTTGTTAATTTTTTATGAATTTTTAAGGAAACTAACGTTAAGTATCCATTAAATAATTAGAATTATTCACTAAAATATACATATTTCATGCAGAAGCAAATTTATTTTAAGATGGTAGACTTTCAAAAAATCATTGATTAATAATAGAAGATGTTCCAAATATTCACGAGTTTTCAATACTCACACACCCACAAATTCATAAAAGAACTAAATCAAATATAAATGAAAAGTTATAAAATGTTGCATTTTGCGTTATTGGAAATTGATTATTCGGAAATTTGGCACACTTAAAACAGCAATAAAAAATACGTTATTAGTGAAATTATTGCTTATAGGGTTAAAAAATTTCAGTGTTAAAAAAGAGGCATCCAGTTTGTTACTGTCTACTATTATACTTCTTACTAGAAATTATAGCTTAGCTTGATTACATTATTTATACTTTATAGTAAATTTGAGACTGAGGTTGCTTGGTGAATATAGACTTCTTTCTCGTTAAAAGATGTCAGCGAGTTCCACATCCGAACCACCAGAAGATTCTTAGTTTTAACTAGTATAGATTAAAGCAATTGAAATATCTTATGGTCGCAATCTCCTCCGTGAGAAATGATACCTCTAGCAGCAGTAGATCAACTGTAGAGATCTGAGTCTAAATTATGAGGACTCGCCTACATACGGAGGCATGATACCTCACTAATTGTGTGCACCACTATGCAGGAGGACAATTACCAATTCATTTTGTCGAAAGGTTTATACGTTCAAAAAAATAGCTGAACATTAGAAAAATTTTATTACATTTTTTAACTAAATTATTTGCATAAATCGTTAATCATGATCTGTAAAATATTACTGATTCCAATTATATCTCATTAGCAATTAATTTGTAGCCGAGATTTTTAATATATGCTCACAGATTTGCGAAAAGAACATCAGAAAACATCATTTCGAATCACCATATGATTTCAGCTCTCATCAACCAAACAGGATTGATGTTAACTATTCAGTCTTTTTGATCAAAATTATTTTACTATTTATATCCATTTACAATATATATTTATAATACTAAACTATATACGCTACACAAAATTACTTGTTATCTATATACTGTTGCTTATTATTTTACAATAACATAATGGTTAACAGATCATAATGGTTAACAGAATGGTTAACAGATCATAATTTATATAGAATATACCTGAGAAATATACTTCAATATACTTAGGAAAGTACATAAGCAAGCATCATTTTTTAATCATCATAAATTCAAATTTTCAAAAACCAGTTAAAATTAGTATTGACGATTTAATCTATCAATATTGTAGCATCAAATATGACAGTCATACCTGATGTTAATTATTGAAGAATTACAAAATATCTGAATATTGTATTATAATTACTTGAGTTTTCCCAGGCATTCATCAGCCAAAACTTGATTTGGTTCAATTATGAGAAACAAAGTATCCATTTAAGGCAGTGATTTTGGCACATGGAATGATTTGAGTTGATTTCAAATGGACATGACACCAAACCAAACCAAAACCAAAGTATCCATTTTGTTTTTATAAATAATCTTTCAGTTTGTATAGAAGCAAATTAAGGATACGTAATTTATTAAAGTTATAAATTTTAATAAATTAATAATTTTTAACTAACTTTTTCTATTTTGTAGTTGGTTTCTTCATTAAGAATTAAAATAATCAATTCAATATTTTTAAATAGTGTTAATGATATATTTAAAAGCTGAAAACAAGAAATAATTTTCCTTCATTTTTATTTTATTAATAAGGTTGTATGAATGAAACTATCAAAAAAATGTTTTTTAATGAATAGAAAAATTTTCTACATTTTTTACTCTGAGTAACTGCAAATAAAATATTAACAAATCAAAATTAAAAAATAAAAGCTAAAAATTACCAAAAAAAAAAAAATAATCGTTTACTGTAAACCACCCATTTCTCTTTTTTAAATTAAAAAGCAACAAAAATTTCCAATTTCTTAATGGGTTGAAAGATTAAAATTCCTTATAATCTGTATTTTGAAGTACCTAATTTTTCTTACATACCGTATAGTTTACAAATTATATTTTCAACAAAAAATTTTTTCTACATTCTAGCATAAAATGGTCAGGTATTTTAAGAAACCACTTAAAAGTCTTTCTGGAAACTCTGCACAGTACTCTAAGAAATACGCCAAAATAATCTTAAAATTTTAGGTGGAGTCCTTTTTAAGAAACTGTTTTTTGTATGTATTCCGCATATTATCTTCCATTTTTAAATAGTACTGAAATATGTTTTGACAGATTTAGATGTTATTTTCATTTAGTAATCTATTAAATGGGGAAAAAATTCATTTCATAACATTAATAGAAGTCCTGTCTCTCTTAAAGATACTGAAAACAATGAGGAAGTTATTTTCTTGCAAGGGAAACATGCATAAAAACACATAAATTTTGTGTAAAGATAACTTCTAACAAGATACGATAAAATAATATGTCACTTTACTGATAAATAATTCAACGGGATATAGTTAGCTTATTAGATAAAAATTTGAGATATATTTGTTATTTATAGAATAAGAAATACTTTTGTCTTTACGTATAGCATTAAGTTTTATTTTTCTGTTTGCAATTTTTTATCATACAAAATTACTTAAACCAACAAATGTATAGATTAACAAAATTAGATTTTTAAGACATGTCAGTTATCATTTACAAATTTTCGAAAAATTAGTAGCATTTTAGTTTTTCACAAATATTTTTGTCGAACTAATTCTCAATAATTGAAATGTAATGTTAGCATTAATTTTTTATACATTAACTGATAAAATTTTCTTTAATCTAATAATTTTCAGATATAAAAGTAATTTAATTAGGAATAAAATTTATATTTTTATTAATGTTGTGCATATATAATAACAAATATTTTGTGATAGGGAAAGGTGTTAACATTTCTGATATTTTTAAAGTAATTCATTTTAATAAATTCCGTAAGTATTAAATAATTTCCTTAAAAGATATGAGAAATGTTAACAATTTTTAATATTGAAACTTATTTTAATATTCAAAAAACTTATGTAAAGAGTAAGTGCGATTGCTATATCCTATTGCTAAATATTTTTATAATATTTTCTTTCACCGTTTGTCATAAATTTAAGCTGTTTTCTGCTGTGGTAAAACAGTGTTTTTATAACTATATATTATTTAAGTAACATTATATTAAAGGTTAAATATAAAAATAATTTTCCTTATTTTAACTTTATATTACAAATAAATATCATATTTTTACTATTTTCAGTTTTTCAGTGCTTGTAATTTATTGCATAATATTTTATAATCACGATAAAATTGCTTTGATCATCATAAAAACGTATGTATGCTCAACTATTAGAAGACAAGTTTAATTTCTACTCAGATATTTTTGACATTTCCATTTTTTTTCAATTTGCAAAATGTGTTTGATATCTCTAATATTCAAAAAAAACTAAAGAAACAATAACTTAAATTTTATCAAATTCATTTCTATTGTAATCAATTTCCTTTCAAAAGTTACTTCTTATAATAATCATGTATTTTATTATCAATGTGCAGTTTCAAGTACAATGAGAAAGTTTTTTTCACAAGTTTAATGCATTGCATCATTTTACCAATAAATATTAACAGAAACAAATCATTAATTCTTTACAATTTTATCCCATAAATTGTGAGATGATATGATAATAAGTGATTTCATACAAGTAATTTAAGAATCATCCTTGACTTTAACAAAACCTATTATGACTGGTAAGAGTGGTAAGATGTAATAGATAAAATTTAATATAGATTTCTATTTTAATATGCATAAATTTACTCTTCTTTACATTTGTATGATTAAGTTATTCTTTGAACATCAATTATAGCACTTAATACCACTTATATTAATAAAATGGATACAGAAATCATGAATTAATTTCATTTGAGAAATTTCCCTCTATTCATTTATATTATCAAGGAGAAAAAGGAACCACACATAAATTATGTTTATGTTTTAACAAATAAAGTCGTCATCAAGTCTAAGCGCATTAAAAAGTGTACAAATGATTTATAAATATTATACTGACTCTAAAACAATGCTTAACCCTTAAGAGAATAAGAAAGAAATGTAATTCAAGATACAGGAAATGCATGCCATGTTGCACATTATAGCTATATTCATGAACAGATTGATATAACACATTTTTATTAAGAACAATCACACTAGTAGTAAATTTCCTTGAATCCTTTCTTATATTAATAACATTTCATACTCTGTGGTAAAATGATACACACTGAGGTCGGCTTGTTAATACCTTAAAATTAAGGTGTACTATAATACCAATGAAATCAAGATGTAAATTGATTTTTCTATAAAGTAGACGTAAAATTGTTCAGATAATCACTTATCAAATTTTTCTACAAATTCTATTATAAATATCAATTATAGAAACTAAGATAATAATCAAGATATATAACTTTAGAGCTATCACCTTCAGCTTTTGAAATGTAATAGTTTCTTGTAATATTCAGCCAATTTGAATGGATAGAAACATGTTATAAAATTCATTACTTTATTTGAACTGAAAAAAATATCACTTTAAAATTTATCTTTTAATTACTTCAGTTTAAGAGAAGAAATTCATAACAATTTACGTAAGTTTAATATATTAAACACATGGGAATTTAAAAATGCTATAGCAACTGGATTTGTTTATTTTTTTCAAAAATCAAATTTTAGGCAAGAAGTATATCTATACTAAGAACAGACATATTTTTGGACTTTTCTGTACTCATATATAAAATATTGATGAAACTGTGTTTTGAGAAATAAAAAATAAAAAATAAATGGAATAAAATAAGAATATCAAAAATATTTTAAAGTACATTTGTAAGAAAAGTTCTCCTAAAAAGCTTTTATATATATTTATCAATGGAAGTATACCTTTTTTTAGTTTTAAAAAATACATTTAGAATATTTCTATTTAAAAAGAATAAAAGTAATTAAAAATATGCATATAAAATATACTCAAGATTTATATTAAAAATCTATGACCACTTACATTTTTATCTGTGTTATAAGAAAGCTTAGTTTTTACAAATAAAAAAGACATTTAAATTAAGGTATTTAATAAAAGAAATTCAGCACAAAAAATACCGTTTTAAGAATTATTAAACCAAATTTTAAACATATTATCAAGACATTATATTATTAATAAACTTTTGAATATATATTTATTCATAATGTTCAATATATAGAAATATGATTTCAATGTAATGAAAACTGGGAAGTTCGTTGTTTCAATTCAACATTTTTAAAAATATACTGAGTTAGTAGAAATTTAAAAAACAATTGGTCACTAAAATCAAATTCCATGTAAATTTAATGTTTAAATAAATCTTATTTATGTTTTTCACAAAGAAACAGTATATAATTGTGCCATATAAGAAACTTTGAGACAGAATTAAACTTCAATTATCGTTTGATAAAAGAGCTAAATTTATAAAAAAAATCTGCTTCTGCTGCTATTTTTACAGTTTAACTAATTTGATAGTTACAATTTAACTAATCCCAAACTATCAACTGCAAAAATTTCAAACTTAGAAGTAGTAACAACAACTTTAAAATATACAGGTGGGAAAATAATTTAAAACATGATGCTTAAGTTTAAAAAAAATTAATATTTCCGTTATTTTTGACTTTTTTGAAATAAACAAGAAATTTATTTAATATTTTTCTTTATAAACCTTTAAGATAAATACAAATTAATGAATAATAATACTACTTGTAGTAGTAGAGTATATTTCTATAAATTTAGGTTCTCTCTGATTAATAATTTAATAGTATAGTTCTATATATTTGTATTCTTTTACTTTAGTTGCACTGAATCTATGTTAATTTTATGACCACAGTAATTAAACATCATCACGAGCAAATTTTTATTCAAACATTATTTATGCGTATAAATGTAAGCATATGTATTCATAAATTTCATAAATATGTATGTGTGTAAGGAATATTCTACGAATATATTCGTGTATTAGTTTTAGCACCCTGAAGTAACCCTTGATATATTATTTAAAAGCAAAGTATTCACGTGTAGAGCTAACCTCGCAAGCAATTTATTCCTTTTATATTCATAAGTATTTAAATTTCACAGGTAAGTTTTGTCTACTGAATTATTAAAAGATCTTT
Source organism: Latrodectus hesperus (assembly GCA_037975125.1). Lineage (NCBI taxonomy): Eukaryota > Metazoa > Arthropoda > Arachnida > Araneae > Theridiidae > Latrodectus > Latrodectus hesperus. The sequence goes on along the minus strand of CM075859.1, from coordinate 65,298,564 downwards.
TACATAACTATTTTAGAAATAACAGATTTGAATCAAGGAATAATGTGTAATAAGAATATTCACAATACTTATATGTATTAATTTAAAATCAAGATCCTTGAATTCATCATCATGGGCTTAAGTAATAAATGCTTTGAAAATAAAATATCTAAAAAATAACTTTAAAATAGGAAAAGTAATACGCTCGACATAATTTTGGATCAAACTGAAATTTCAATTGTTTTCCACAAAAAGGAAATTATATTATTTATTTTGAAAAGTGTGAAATAAATTTGTCTTATAATTCAATAATACTGAAAACACTTTACTATATGAAAGGAAATTTAAATGCATGCGTATGCTCCTTATGTAAAAAAAGGAAATGCGAAAAAAGAAAATCACTTAAGAAAAACAAAAATAAATTTCTTCTTAAGCGGCGAGTATCACCAAAAATAAAAAGCTTTACTGTCGGTTCTTCGATCTCTTCTATGCTCCCCTGAAAAACCCTTAAATTTTCTATTTAAGGTCACCCATCCGAACGTGAGAGGGGAAACACTCAGAGGTGAAAAAAAAACGTCCATGAAAAGGCGAAGAAAGCACCCTCCTTTATTTTAAACATCGGGGTTGGTGAAATATGGAAAGTTTGAACTGAAACATAAGGAGGTCTTCTTCTCCTGAGCTGGTATTTCCTGTTGTCAATCACCAACCCCTAACGAGCTGATTCGATGAGCTGTGTTCTTCGTATTTTAAACAACCCACTGCTTCATTTTGCTGACGATTTATTACTGTTTTTTTTTCTTTACATATTTACTTTCAAAAGAGAAGACTGATAGCGATAGACGTTATCACCTATAGCACATTATTTTCCACTTGACACTCCATATCGACAAGCTAATTTCATGACTTACTCATTTAATCATTACCATTTTTCGTTTACATTTAGGATTATAATAAAAAACGACCAGGGAAAATATTTTAAGGGATATTCAGTTTAATTATTTTAAATGGAAACAGGGAGTTACATAAACGAAGAAAATTTCTAAGAAAAATTATTAATATTTTAACTGAAATACTCTTGATAAATTAAATAATGAATAAAATTGAGCTTTACTCATAAATTTTGTATTTTCTTTTTTTAAATTAAAAAGCGAAATCCAAGTTAAGATGATTTTAAATATAAACATGCAGTGAGTTCATTGGTATCAAGAATATTCATAAATCTTTTCAAAAATAATTCTCATTCATATTAAATTTTTCCCTTGAAAATAATAGTATTCATAACTAATTGTGCATATTTGGGTAAAAATTGTCGTTACAATTATTAGTTTGCTTCATTAAATTAATTTTTGCTATTCGAAAATTTTGCCTTAAGCTAACACTTAAAATTATAAGATTTTGAAGAATCAATAATATATAAGATAATAATTTAATGTTTATACTTGCACACACTTTTTAATTGGGTTATCTTTTAAAATAATATGAACGAAATTATTTTTTGTGTACGTAAAATTTTAAACATAAAATTTATTTATATTTAAAAAAATTAAAATTAATTAAATATTTATTTTTAAGATTCCGTAATTTTTAATTGCGATTTACTAATTACTTACATAAGAAATTTTTTTGTTTATTCATGGCAAAAATGTCATATATATTTTGGTTTATAGTAATATAAAGAATTAAATTTCATTGTCAGAATTTTTATGCAATAATTATTTCATTTTCGGTATTTTTATATGAAAGCAGAAATTTTAATTTAGAGGTATATCACAAGTTACATAAATTGTAGCACCACATAAAAAGTCAATTTTAACATAAAAAGTTCTTTGAACAAAATAAAATTTTTGCATAGAAATTTATATAAAAAATTCATGATAAAAGTAAAATAATTTAGGTTAATGACTATATTCTTAGTTTGGTATTTATATTGCATATACATATAAGTGTCTAGAATATTAAACTTATGTGAACCTAATTTCCTGAAATAACTCAAAGCTAAATTTATAGATTTACTGTAAAGATTGTGATTAAGGTAAATTAGTTCTGAAGTATCTCAGCTATCTTAATACCATAACGCGCAGTAAAAGATTTTATAAGTATATATATATACATATATATATATATATATATATATATATATATATATATATATATATATATATATATATATATATATATATATATATATATATATATATATATATATATATATATATATATATATATTGCACATATTCATAAAGTTCACACGCAAATAAAATAAAATATTTTAATACTATGTAAGAAAATAAAATATGAATTGAATCTTGTACTTTACTTGGAATTCAAATATACGATTTATTGAAAGTTTTTGATGATCAACGAAAAATTTTTATTTAGTGGTCTTAGTCAATCAGAATTAATCAAGTAAAACTGGCCACGTGTCTCTTTTTTGTTTTGAATCATTACTAATCGTAAAAAAATATAATTTCTGGTTTAATTTTAATTTCTTACTTAAGCTGTACAGTTAAAACAATAGCGAAATATTTTTTTTTTTTACTGTACAGATTAAGAAATCTTTAAATTGTTGTGTATATATATTTGCGAAATTTTTTGCGGAAATTTGATTTCATAGTTTTAAAAAAGTTTGTTTTAAGGAAAAAATTTAGGAGATCCAAATTTATTTTTCTAGCAAGATTATATTTTAAATTTATTAATATTGTATGATATTGATAAATATTCAGTCCATTATTACAAAATGACATAAAATATTTGCTTTGTAGTAAATCCTAATTTTCTTTGAAATTGCAAATAGGTTAAAGGAAATTAAATGCATAATCATATATCTGACTTCAGCATTTAATTTTTTCTGTATTATATTATACGTTAGAGAAGACTGAATTGAAGAAAATTTTGAAAGCAATTTTTCTTTCACTCCTTTTAGCTTAGATAGTACAACTTCAAAATATTCAATTATAAAGTCGCTCTCGCTTAAGCGAAAGAGGATTTAGGACGACTCAAATGACGATCCTTATCTGCAGCAGTTAACATTTCATCACTTTCTGCGCCTCCCGACGCTGGGGGTGCCCGAAGTGGCACAACAAGCTGACAATAGGAATTAAACTTACGAGCCATCTGTTTTTCGTTCGATAATGCAGCCGTTTTGAGAAAACAAAAAACAGAAACTGTTAACAGGAATAAAACAGAGCAAAGAACGTAAGTCGAGACCAAATTCATTCCTATCACAGTTGTTGAAAACTAAAATGCAAGCGATAAGCGGTTTAAAGACTGTGTAATTCTTCAGGGTTGTCTAGGATAGGCAAGAATGACATGAAAGCATAAAATTGTAATAGTGACAGTTACAGAATCTATTTTGTAAAAGAGCATTTTATTTGCTTTTTAAGATAACTTAATAATGTTTGCGTTTAATACAATTTGAATGAAAGAAAATTCATTTTTTCATCATTATTTTGCATGAACTTTCGTAAATAATACATAGTGAGAATGCTTTTATATATTATTCATTTTATTCAAGAATGATTTTCGAATTTCTCATTGAATTTACTGAATTCTCCATACGTAATAAAGTAGCCAATTAATGAAATATTTTATGTCTGAAGATGTTCATAACTGATTAGTAGTATTATCAGCTAGAGATATAGTTATTTCAAGAGTGTTGAAAGAAGCCCATCTTCTGTTGTTATTAATCATGTTGTTTAGATTATAAACATTTCATCAAATGTTCAAAACTAATGCAAACTTTTCCTAAGAAATTGTTTGTCATCAAGTGATAATAGCTTTTGATCAGTGTCCTAGTAGCAAACCATTTCAAAACAAAAGTGGTTTATAAGTTTCTTCTTTTTATCTAAAGATAAACTTTCTCTAATTAGATGTTGACAAAAATGTAAACTGGGGTTTTTGTTCTTTAAAATGATTTCAAGATTATTTGGAATAAAAATGCTTTTTTTTATTTTTTTTTATTTGAACATAAATTTCGTTTTTCTTTTATGTATAGTTTAATAAAATTAATTTAAATAACAAGTTGTGAATTAACTCATGCTAACCTTCAATTAATGTAACAAAGCTTATTTGTTTTATGCTAACTGATTATTATAACTTTTTATAATAATTTACATAAAAGTTTCCTGAATAATTCCCATTATAAAGATTCTTGTGTTTCTTTATATTTTTGAACATATTTAATTTCTATAAATTATAAAAATTCAAATAAATTATAATACTAAAATCAATCATTAATTTAGTTAAGTTGATTCTGACAAGTATATTAACATTTTCATTATTAATTTCCATTATAACATAATCTGAATTAATCCAAAATAATAGAGCTTTTTCGTTAAAGAAATTGGATTTAAATGCATATTTCTTTAAATTAAAATTATTACAAAAATCATTTGAATGAAAAGTATAAATTATTATATTCCCTGAACAAAATAATAATTAATTTTGGTGAAATTTTCACTACTTATATATTATCAATACAAATTTTTACTCAAACTTTAACAGAAGTGAAAGATCCATACAAAGCAATACAAAAATAGTATATTCGATCAACTAAAATTGTATGACCCTTCTGTATGAAGTATTGCATCATAAGTAATGTCTGTAGAATAATTGATGTAAAAATTAGGTTAAATAAGTATGTAATATGACCACATTATTAATTCTGCTTCTTGAGGATTAAAAGATGTGCCATTCAAGATCGATTAAACTATTAAAGGGCAACTAGGCAATGACCGTATACATAAACTATAATATCAGTAGAATCGTTATCTAGAGGAGATAAGAAGCCAAATTATATAAATTACCCTGATCGATAAGTTTGCAGTTTAAAAATCAAAGATAAACATTGACTGCCCATGATGCACTCAAAAGCACAATATTCCTCACAGTTTAAACTGAGATTAGACTTATTGTTTTGGACAAATGTGGTTTTTTTCTTTTAATATCACTTTCAAGCTCTGTTGTGAATGTTTTTTGCGAGATTATATTATTATTCAGAAATACTATTTTCCATCTTTCAAGACATTGGTTTTAGCACCATTTGCTTTAACCTTCAATCATTCTGCGTAACATCAACATTTAAGATTCGGTGACACAAAAGATGCTTTGTAAAATAAATATCATGCACTTATTTTTTTTTAAATTCTTAATTTCTTCGTTAATTATTTTAAAACATCTAATGGGATTTACATAAATCAAGTGCTCCAAAACATCATATTTTTATCAGACCTATGAGAGCTTTTATTGTATTTTGAAAATTTTTCTTCGAATAAATTCTTAAAGAATTTTCACAAATTAATTTAAAACAATTAATTTTAAAAATGACTCAATGAGGTATGCAAGTAATTTCATTCATAATTTTTTATTCGATAAAACTAAACCACAGCAACTTATAAAGAAATTTTTCTTCAGTGACAATTAATTGTATTTGGTTAAAGTCAGGCCACAAGAACAATTAATTATTTTAAAATAATGCTTTTAAGATTTTTGGAATTCATTTTATTAAAACGAATTGGATTCTCAAATTCTTTCAAAAACTTGTAACATATAGGGTTTATTATAACATATAAGTTTCCTATCTAAAATTAAGCTATTACTTTGCATAAAAATAAATTTTTATCTTCGGAAATTATTTAGTCTATTTTTAAGCATATAACAAAATTTTGTTAAAGAAATTATAAAATACCAATATGATTTTGTTTTTCTCTTCAACGAAACATCAAAAATAAATTTTAGCTAGTAAAAATCGTAAACTTTTGAAGAAAGTTTCTTGAGTAAAGATTTCCATTAATAACAGATATTTCAGACAATACAATGATAGTGGATTTATTTCTTGAAACCATTAAAGTTATTGGAATATCCTATATCGAAGATTGAATAGCTTTCTACAAAGAAAATCTGTTGCTTTTCGAAAAATATTTTCGTTTAAAATTAGCATTTGATTGATATTATTGACTTTAATTTTAAATATATATTAACCGTTCTTTTGGAAGATGCTATTAAATATGTATCTGCACTTTTGCTATAAATTGATTGATATATTAAATATAAATAATTTAACTATAAAATTTTTGAATTTCTGGATTCAATTCATTTTCTGTAAGGAGTCCATGATATAACTTTTGTGGCATATCTGTTCAACTACAATTTTCTGAAGTAAACAACGCACGAAATTTTCAATTTATGCCAATTGACAATCCAATTGGTGTTAATTTCCCTTTAATTTACCATTTGTTTTACCACATTTTTCACCACCTGCTCCCTTTCCTTTAATTATATTTACACTTAAAAGAAAATTTACAATTACTTTTAAGGTATTGCAAATAAGCTACCATAGTACTTGGGTTTCCATAACTTTCTTAGTAACAGAATTAAATATTAAATAAATGCACGTTTTTAGCACTATAATGTTTAATATTTGACTTGATTTTTATACATTAAAAATGTTTTTTAGTGGTGTTCATTTTAAATGCAAACAGACACATTAAGATACATAGGAAATTATGGAATTATATCTTTTACGATAAGGGAGTAGAAATAAAGAGGTTAATGAAGGCTTGTACTGTTTAGTGAAACGGAAGGGAAATACGCGTAATTTGCAAACATTAACTCAAAATTAAATCTCAGTTAATCTTTGAAATTAGGCTATTTTAAATACAGAATCAGTTTATAATAATATTTTATTCAATAAAATATTTTTTTATTGATTGAGAATATAATTTCCTTTTTTTTAAAGGCAAAATTATCAAAAAAGCGTTGATTTTATACTTATTTAATAGTATTTTGAAAATAGTTGGTAACCAATAAGAAGAACGATAAATCTTTACAAATTGCATCTTATTTAGAAAGGGAGTATGTAATTATATGAAAACGTTCAAACTTATTTAATTTCAACACCTTTTAAGAAAATTTATGCAACTTGAATTTACTTCATGTATTTTAATAAGTTTTCATTGTTTCCTGATCTTATTATCCAACAGACCCTCTGTCGTAAATATATTTTTCAATATGAATTCAAAAATATTAATGAAAACTGTTTTTTGATAATACTATCATTGAAAAAATTGTTTCCTGAGATAATATCGTAAATTTTCTCTGTGGGATACAAATGTATACAATTGAACAAGAGTTAATGCAAAGACAAAAATTAAGAATAAAGATATCTTGCAGTCATAATTATACAAAAAATAACAAATAAATGTAATTTTTTATAGGCATCGTTTCATAATAGAAACAATCAAGTAATTTTTTAGATCTCTTTTTCCAGAATCATTTTTTAAGATTATCCTCTTCTTTTTTTCTGGAAAATAAACACAGTTCTTAATAAATTGACTAATCCTTCAAATAAATAGAAATATAAAAATTTGTTACCTTTAAAAAATGAGATTTCATCTAGGATCCAAAAAACATTCTTCTTCTTAACTTTATAAACAGAATCGTATTGAAAACCTTCATGATAAATTTATCTTTGAAAATATTTTTTTACTCGAGTATATTCCTCTTTTCTTAATATAGTTAATAATACATTATATACATACATAAAAAAGAATATATATATATATATATATATATATATATATATATATATATATATATATTCTTTTTCAGATTAACACTAACCCAAATTCATATACAACGCCATTACGCCAATAATTTTTATTTATAATTTAAAATAAATTGAACAGAAAGCACTAAAAGCAATGACTATAATTATTATATATGAATGAGTGTTAAATTTATTTATTTAAATTTTTGTTAGATAAATTAATTTATAAAAAACATAGTAAAACCAAAATATCAAATAGTACTTTAATTTCGCGCAATTTTATTTATTTAAAAAAATTATTTATTAACGGCAACTAAATTAGTACATATAAATTGCAGTTTTAATTTAATTTAAGTAAAACATTGAATGTATGTAGAAACTAGTCATTGCCTATTATATATATATATATATATAGTTAGATTATTAAATATTATAAACACCAACATGAAAATTTAGTGATGTCTAGAATATTACATTTTAAGAATGTCTTCTTCCTAATCTATGTTTATCTATCAACTCATTATTTAAATTTTAATTTTTGCTTTCAGATAAAACTGAAGCTGAATGCACATATCCCTTGGATTTGACAGTCAAAAAGTAAGTAGTCAATATAAAACGTTTTCCAAAGTTTTCTTATAAAAATAAGTTATATCATATTCCAATATTCACAGCGAATACATAAATGATTTTTACAATGTGTATTATCTTTGATACCTTTGATACATATGTATAACGTACATGACTAAAATATAATAATGCATAAAAAGTATTTAGGGAAGGTTTTTTTACAAATAAAGCATACATGCATAAATAAAATATGAAAAGTGTCGTAAAACATTCAAAAATTTACTCTGTTAAATTAATTTGAAATGCAAAAAAAATAATGCAAAATTTGAAGTACTTGGAAATCAAGCAAAGACAAAAAAGAGTATAATTACTAAACAATATTTTTTAATACGGAGCTAATAATCAAAATGAACAAAATATTTTGCAAGTTTAATATCAAAGCAAACTTTTAAATAATTGTAATAGTACTTTTTAAAAATTTTATTTTCACGTCCCTTCTTGATTACCGTGTGATTTATTTTCCTCATTTATGTATATAATGTTGCGCATAAATTTTTGCTTTTTCCTGATATACATTTAAACGGAAATATTATATTAAATATCTTTCATTTTTATAATATTCTTGAAAATTAAAAATTTTATTAATAATTTAAATTTTCATATTCAACTGTTGTTAAGCTTATCTAAACATAATGTCTATTTGATATCAAATAGGTAATATTTTCTTTTTTAGAGATTGATTAAGTATAGAATATCAAGATGACATTGTGTGTGTTTCTTAATATAAGAAACAATATCATAAATATTTTATACATAAAATTTATGGAAAAATATATCATCTTCGGAAAATATTTCTACCATAAATATTTTCTTCGATCGTATTATAATATGTTTATGATAAAATTGATAGAAAACTTTTAATTTGCTTATGTCTACTTTACTTTTATCAATTGGTAAATGCAATTTTTTTATAAAATACAAGAATAATGAATATGATAGCTCTATAAATTAAGCTAGTTAAAAAAAATTTCTTCATAAACTATTCAGTTTTTGAACACCCAAAAAAATTTCAATGTTTTAAAATAAAGCATAAAATTTTTATCTGCTCATTTTGTATCTTTACTTAAGTTTCCAGTGATACAACTTTCGTAATTGCCTTTTAAAACGCTTTTGTGTCTCAAGTTATGGCAAAATTGTTCATCAAACTATTAATCGTCATTTAACTTTAAATTCTCATTTATCATTACAAAGAATTAAATTATAAAAGACATGGAAAAAAATTAAATCTATATAAATAAAAATCCTCTTTCTGTCTGTCCAACAAATTTTTGTCTTGACTTAAATTGAGAATAGCTGTACAGAATGGAATTAATTTATATCAGACTTTTGGTCTCTGATAATTTAAAACATAACATATTTTTCTTTTTGAAATTTTAGTTGGAGCGTTAGTAATTAATTTAAATTATTATCATTACTGATTTGAACTCTCTGAAATGTTGGTTGACATTATTAATTAATTAATTGATAACTAAGTTAAATTATCAAAAACGATATCAGAGCTTTATTCTCTTCAACAACGGAGTAATAGGGTCTTATACACTCTTTTCAAGTTCTCAACTTTGGGTAACCACAACAGCGGTAAAAACTCAGTATATACCAAATTGAATTTTTTCCTTCTTTCTGCAATACTAAACTATATTTTAAAAAATAATATATTATTTTTTTTAAAAATAATTTTTTTCATATACGATAATAAATGCATTTTATCTTTTCCCAATATGTCACCAGGCTGTAGAAATGCATTCGAAAACAGATTAAATTTGTCCTGATTTCGATATTTTATGATTTCACATCTGAAATTTTCAATCTATTTCAATCTATCTATAAATTTTCAATCTATCTCTACCTCAATCTATTTACTTTTAGCTGAAGTACATGTGCGACGTCATTTCATGCTTTTAAAAGCGTTTTGAACAAAGCTAAATAAATGATATCTATCCCAATTTTCTCAGTCACAGTTTTTCCCTTGAAATTAGACCCATAGTTTCCATTGGAAGTTATGACCCTTGAAAGAGGATGAGCATAACCCACTAGTCTAAGAATAAAATCATTACATTTATTATTAAATATTTCATTCCCCTCACCCTCATTTTCTTAAATCTGCACAAATATTATCTATTAATTTCATTGGAGCATACCTATTGTAAACATAGCAGAACATTACATTCAAAGTATTTTATTTTCGATAAATTTAAGCATAAGCCTACAAACTTAGATATTTTCACATCCACAAAATAGCTCTTTTACTGTAGGTACTCTACTGCCACTATAAAAACTATATTGAACATTTTTTAACAATACTTTTATAAAAAAGTTTATAAAATAAATTTTATAGACATACTTATTCTCTTTCAAATTATTTCATCTAAAATAAGCAGAGGAACCCAACCTATTTCTTACATCTTCGCAAAGTACGAAGCTAGTGATGACGTGCAACATTATTTAATCTCATGAACATGTATGTAACAATTTAAAACATCAGAAATAGAGAAATTCAGAACCAAAATAAATGCCATTTCAATAACTTTTATGGTGTTTTTGAGTGATCCAAAAGAAATGCAGAAAAATGTTAAAACCATTAAGAGCAGATGTTTTGAAAAATGAAGAAATTGTGATTGCATAATTACCAACATGCTATGCAGTTAACTGAAGTTTATGTTGAACGAATCAGTTTTGCTGATTTTAAGTAAGACCAAGCCTTTCTTCGACCCATCTGCCTTTGCATCCAGGTGTTTTTTCAAACTATGATGAATAGTGTACAAAAACAACAATATTGCACGATTTGACCTCTCTTTTCTAACATATAATCAAGGACAAGGCATTTGTCACATTTTTGATATCCTCTGAAATTTCGAGTTGTTGAAAAATGTTTACTTATCTGAAAGAGACATTTTTCGGATAATCATTCTCTAATAATAATTAATGAAATTCTTAAGTAAAAGAAGACTTTGGCGTTTACGCAAAAGTATAAAAATTGGGCAGCATGTTGGTTTATCTGATGAATTGAAAATGATAACCTATATTGAAATATACAACTGACAGCTCATTGTAATTGTTTTAAATTATATTAAATGTAGGAATTAAAATATCAGTACACTCATATCAGTATTGTTTGGAATTTTGGATATTTTATGAACACAAATGTATACCATGTTTCTGTTGTGATTATTTTGGTATCCTTTGAAAAAGATTTTTTCGAATAATTATTAATTATAGATTTAAAAGAAGAACTATTAAATTTTTACTATAAGTTTGCTGTTTGAAAAACTTATCAGAGATTAACCACTTTACGACAATCAAAAAAGCCTCATTTATTTTTGAATAAATAAATAAAACTCTTAATAAATAAACTATGAACAAAATGATAAAAGATTCAAGGAAAATTATCTATCCAAAAACAATATTATACACTTAATAGTGTGTTAGTGTGTCTTGTAACAGAAATACACCTCAACAACTTACTATAATGTGAGTCCTTTAAGTTATGATATCCATGCATCATCACATAAGCCCATTTTTATTTACTTGAGTGAGTGAATAAAATTCTGAGTCTTATAAATATAACATCACATAATTACGAGATATTTTGTGTTAGTGAATCTCGTAAGCATAATTATAAAACCTCCATTCCTTCTTATTACATTGTATTAAAAATATTGTAATTACGAATTCAATGTTCGTGCAATGGTTAAAGGTGGTTACGCTGTTTGAAATTAAAATATCATTATTTCGGAAAACAGACTTGTTAGTTACAGAAAGCTTCCCTTCATTTCTCTGCAAATATCATTTAATATAATTGAAATTTTATGGTATGTACTCTTCTGTCGTATATAAACTGAACGACATCGAAAGTGCAACACCAAGAAGGAGTTGCCAGAAATTGATAAAATTCGGCAAACAGAGACACCAACGAGTAATAAATGATCTATATTTCGAAATGATATGCACAATACAGAGCGAGAATAGGGTCGGGTCAGTAGGATGTGAAACCCCCGTGAATGGCGATACACGAAGCAACACATCTAGGCACAGAGTCAGTGAGAGTACAGATGAGTACAGTGAATAACCCCTGAAGATGAAGATACAGGAGAGTCACCGATAGCAGCACATCATCCCCGTAACGTTGGGCTGTCATAGTGACGTGAATGCGAACTAGATGCGATAAGAAATCGTGCGCACTGGTGCTCCAAACCATGATACCGCTTTATCGTTTGATGGAACGTTCTACAATTTCTGCAGAATAAGACCTGTCTCTACGTTCACGCCACATTCGTAAGCGGTGACTATCACTGAAGAAACAGAAACATGACTCATCTCAGAAGTTGATTCTGTGCCACTCCATCATTCACATCGCTCTAATCTAGTACCATTTCAGACGTTGGCGTCTATGCTAAGGGGTCTGTGGCAGTCTTCTTAACGGACATCATGAGCACATGCCTCTAGAAACCAAACGACGGCAAATGGTTCTGTTCAATAGGGGAATAACCAGGGTGCCTTGCACATGCAGCAGAAATTCGGTAGACATGCTTTGCAGGACGCCACTACACCCGTCGGATACCATCAATTCAACACTGTGGAAAGACACCATTACCACGGAGGCGGAGTAATGGTTTGGGCATACATCTCACTCAGTGATCATAATGACCTGCATATGTTCCAGGGAAGAACTGTGATTGATGTGATATATCGAGATGAGATATTTTATATATATGTCTGCCTATATGCCAATCCAACTGGAAATTATTTCCTTGTGATGGATGATAACACTGGTCTCATCAGGCTGTATTTGTTGAGGGTCTTGGTTTGATGCAAACGGAATGGCCAACTCGATCTTTAAATTTGAATCCCATAGAATATCTGGGGGACTATCTTGGTGACAGGTTGCAGAGAGCGCTTTAGGTCCTCATCCAAGATCGTTGGAAAACAACTTACTTCATGTCTAGCCTTCGCTTCACGTTTCTATAACCAACAACTGAATTGGCAGCATGGAAACTCGATGCTAATGTATTCGAACTCTGGGTTAGCATACACTTTATTAAAATTTACTTTTGTTATTTTTCTGTAATATTTTATCAGATAAAACTGTGATTATTATTTTTTTTAAATGGATTTTTCCAGCTAGATATTTTTTGCGTTTCTCTTATGTAAACTTCTAATTTGCAATCAATACGAACCTGTTTTGTGCATATGTCATCCAAACTTGGTGTTTCTACATTTAATCTTTTAGTAAATGATGCGCAAAAAACCTGTTTTCTTTGACTTTTGGAGCCCAGTCTATATGTTGATCAAATTCTAAACAGTAAGGGAAATAAATATATTTCCTTACTGTTTATAGTTTTAAAGTGTTTTAAGTAAAATAAAACACATATAAAAAGAAACAATAGAAAAGATTTGAAATTAAATGAAGGTGCATCTAAAGATGAGAAGCTTCAAATGATTACCTCTGTGTAAAGATAATGTTTTATATTTAATTTTATTCAAGAAATTTAAATTTCATTAATTTGATTACGTACCCTTAGAAATTCAATAATTATATTTTATTTTACTTACGATATTTTGACTTAAAATTATAAACATGCGTACTTTATATAAATATATTACCTAAACTTAAGTTGGTTTTTAAATACTGTAAAATATCAGAAAAGTTGTCTAAAACAAAAAATATACCAACAGTTATTAAATCATCACAAATTAACTTATATATAAAATTATAAAAAAATATACATCTCATTAATAAAAAACTTTCATGTTCTTCTGATAATAATATCAATTGTTAATAATGATATGATTATCAATTATAATTTCTAATGTTCAAAAAATAAAATAAAATAACATTTTTTATGATAATATTAAAAAAAAAATAACACGTAATATACTTGATATATTTTTTTTTCAGCTAGAAATCTAAACTCTTACCGATCTTTTTTTAACGAATAAAAGTCTGTATGTAAGAGAATCAGATGCCGAAAGTTCCCCTCACATTCCCCAGTGACAAAAGTCGCCTTATATATAAAAAAGGCGAACAGATGAATAGTTATTAAAATTATTATTTACCTATAATAGCAGTCAGGTATCACCAACAAGAATTCTGTCCGAAATTAGGTACATCAGGATAGCAAATTATTATTAATTTATTTTTTTGGAAATCAAAATGATGTGGGAGTAAAGATCATACAGGTCAAGGGTATACAATCCATAGATAGTCAGGGAATCGTAAACTTACCACATTAATAAAAATAAGTATATAATATGAATTTATAACCATAATTAATGTACATGAATAATATATTATGTATTTTATATATTATATCGTAATCCATATATTATATACGTATATGCACACACATAAATTAGAAAATATGCACCATTGCTCTTGAAATTTATTCACCAAAAAATAGAAACAACAAACTAATATTTATTGAATTAATATATAATTCTGGAAATTGTGTGTGTAAATTAAATTTAATCTCTAGAAACTTAGAAGAATAGATCTCTATAAACAGTACCCAGATCAACCACCTCTGGAAAACATTACAGCTCTCGTGTGCTTGGGCATTGGGTCAAATTAGGATTGATTGTATAGGTGTATGTATAGGTGCAACTGCTTATGAAATTTCAACTCAATGTCACAGTTCCTAAATCGTACAGACTGACTTATGAAGCAAGCTATTTGGTCGGGAAAAAGGGATTTAATATTTTCAATTGGTAAAGCATCTAGAGAATGTGCTCTCTGACCAGGTATTAGTCAAACATTTTTTTAATTAAGATAAATAATCATCCCAAAACAGTTTTACCAGGCAACAACATTTGAATATAATTTGTGTAGGAGAATAAATTATATATGCCACTATAAGAAATAATGGCTATTTTACGTGAATGATTTGAAAAACTAATCATTTGCATATCTCCGTCTTTCATTAGGTTCCACTTTCTAGAAAATTTCACGTGTGTAACGTGCCTCCTTCTTAGTGTAACAATTTTAGTGACTTGCACAGTACGTGCAAAATAAAAATGATTCAATTCTTTGCATTTGTAATGATCATGCGTTGACAAAGAATTCTATGTACAACTTTCATTTCCATATTATAACTGGTACTGAAAATTTATTTACACTTGTGAACATAAAACATTTTTTTCTTACGATAAAAGCTTTATTATTTAAAAAAAAAATAACTTCTTCGTACTGATTGTTCTTGAAACCATACAAATGAAGCTATTCTTAAAAAAGGTCTTACATTTAATGGACCTATTGGAAGCTCCTTTGAAGCACGATTTTCTTAATCACGAATTATTATTTTTTTAGTATCAAAATTACAGATGTCAATATAATTTCATAAGAAATACCACTGACAACACGAATGAAAATTAAGCAGTTTATGAAAATATCCCTATTTCAAGTTAATATCTAGATAGTTTTGCAACTCCTATATATTTCCTAAATTAAATTCTCGTACTAAAATAATCGATGTCAAAACTATTTATCAAAGATTAAAAATGGAACTATTTAACCAAACTACTAAAGATTTTACCAAAATTCTAATAAAATCTAACGAATTTCAGATATATTTTCTAGTGGAGTTAATCCTTTGATGAAAAATTAGGTATTATGTTTGAAAATTTGTTAACAAATGCATCAAAATTCATAAAGAATTTTATAACTAGCAAGAATTTTGGATAGTTAAAAATAGTCTAGAAACCTTATTTATAAAATAATATTAATTAAAGTTTTGACATTTTTGAATTTGAAAATCTGTACATCACTTTATTAATTGAAATATGAAAAGTAATGAATTACCAATCTGTTTTACTATTTGATTTTCACCACAGATAAGACACAAATAAAACATATAATATTCAAAATAAATAATAATTAATTGTATACTTTTTGTTACACACACACACACATATATATGTGTGTGTCTGTTAAGGTGTGTAAGTATAATCTCTAATAAAACATTAAATTTAATAGTCAAATATACAAAGAAACAAATGGAAAGTTTGTTATAAGCATATACTTATATATTAAAGAATCTAATTTCATTAAATCTCATCATGTTTTTTATTTTACTATCATTGTGAATTTTTTATAGTTATTGAAGCGCTATTTCATGCATTATTTGTAAACAAAAATTCTCGCTTTCTGAATTATACCAATACATGTTAAATATTAGGAAAACCAATTCTGATCACTTCAATTTCAACTCTACTTGGATATCAAAATAAATATTATAGAAAAATCACTTTAGCCTTAAAATACTTGACACAAGGAAAGATAAATTTTAATTTAAAAATTACTAAACTTATTAATTATAATTTTAGAGCATGTATATGTCATTTTACATCATCAGACAAATATGATCATCATAAAGCAAATGATTAGATACTAGACTTAATTTTAATTCTCAAGATTTTCTTAAAAATCATTTTGTTCTTTACATCGCATTAAGTTAATAACTTGATTAATTTACATTTTAGTAAAAATTTCCTAAACTAAACGTAAAGTATTTTTCATTTTGTTTAAAAATAATTGTAAATCTTTTTAACAAATTCTATCCTAAATTTCTATTTTATTACTGACCTTTTTAAACTCAGAAAAACCACATGAAACTTTAAACTAAAACCAATTTTTCATTGTTCTTATAACAGCAGAAATCATTTTATTGCAGTTTTTAAAAACTATATTTATAAATATGAAAAACTGTTTCTTGCTTCATCTTTTTTCTCGATTGAATTACTTCTTAACTATTCTCTATTTTTATTATGCAAATTTAATGAGCACTCAATATTTTTTCATGCTGTTTACAACAATGTAATTTTTTCCATTCATATCGATATTTATTCTATTTTAAATTTTGATAATATTAATTCCCATATTTTGGTTTTTTTTCAATTTATAAATTCGCTTCAAACTTACGCAATCATTATAACTAATTTTTAAGTGCTGCTTCACCCATATTAAAAAGTTTTCGTTAAATTTTGATTACAATCTTCTACCTTTTTCTCTAAAATTAATAAGCACAGGACTGCCGAAACCACGTTAGAATGGTTATAAAAAATATCATTCCTGTGGCCAGGAGGTGACAGTTTCGGCTTTCCGACTGGCACAAATAAGCAGCCAAAACTAACTCTAAGCAAGCAAACATGCTGATAAGGAGCTCAATTGTACTTTTCCAATTTATGGTACCTCCACAATTGCTTGACAATATCTGCGTAGATTTTGAGCCTTTTTTCAGATCCTAGTAAATAACTGCAACAGTTTTAATTTTTTATTAATCTAATTGTTAAATTAGATTAAGATTAAAATATCTTACAAGTAATCCAATATTTTATTTGGTGACTTCTTATACCAGTGGTGACATCCTATTATTAGTAACTAATTTAATGTGGATCTCTTATTTTTTGACCTCCTACAATGAGAGCGATATTGCTATCTCCTTTTAAGCTCTTTCATTTATTTTTGGTACGTTGTTATTTTTGTTTTTTTAAATTTGTTAGAGGAAATATATTTCAATATATCCAAATATGTATTTTGTTATAATACATTTATTATGCGTATTTAATACATTAAAAGTGTTATAATTTCTTTAATAAATTAAAATTAAGACAAGGGAATTAATTTGCTTATTTCTAATACAAATGATGAATACAATTAAAATTTGCCATATATATGAATGATTACAAATTTATTTTGCATTTATTTTGTCAAGAAATACACAAAGCTTTATACTAATTTCAAGAATAATATTTTTAACTAAAATTTACTTATAATTCTACATTACTGTGCCTATTTTCATCTAATCTGTTAACATGATTCTTTATGAAGCCTAGCTTTGAGGGCTTTTAAATTGAAGTTGTTTCTAAAAATGAAAGAATTTTTATAATATTGAGCGACACATAATTAGTGTTTTTAGTGTTACAAAGTACTTTCTTGACTATATATGCACTGTTAACCAGATTGTACAGACTATTCCAAGCTCAAAGAAACTGTGCAATGCTTATACTGAAGAACAATTTACTTATTATAAATACATTTTTAAAATTTTCTTTCCATTGTAAAAAAAATTTAAAAAGCGTATTATTATTTTTCAGATTTTCTTTTCAAAATAGATTCATTTTATTTAAATATTAAAAGCTTATTTCTAAGTATAAAGGAAAATAAATGCATCTGAAAGATGTAATTTTTTTTTATCACGAACCTTCTATAACAACATTTTAATGAGAGGGAGAAGTCATAATGAAGTCATTTCTGGAAATAATGATGTACCTTGTTTTTCTAACGGAATTTTTTCTTGAATACTTCCTTTACTTCTTTAAAAATCCACAGAATATTTTTCAGAAAGCTCAGTAATATTTTAAATTAGAGACATACTTCTTTTAAATAAGTTTGCAATGAATACATAAGATTAATTTTTCCGATCATAAAAATATGAAAATGTCTTTTCTAGAAATACTCTTTAACTAATGTTTATAAATTTTAAAAAATCACGTTTTCCACAAGTTTGTATCTGGGAAAAAAGTATATAAACTTTAGATTAAAACATGTTGATTTATAGCAGATTTATTAGTTTTGTCTTTCAAGCTGCATATATTGCAATATTCTGATAAAATTTTTCAACATTAAATTATCTTCTTTCATCAAAACATGTCATTAAGAACATAATTATTTATGATTTCTTTGTTCTGTATGATGATTATAGAGGGTACTTTATGCATAAAAAGGTAAATCTTTTGTATTTATTTGAATATTAAAAAAATATGATAAAAAAAACATCAAAAACTTTTCATGATTTTCTGATAAAAAAAAACATGTGTTTTTATATTTTTGTATACATTGAGGAAAATAAATGCAAATAAAATAATATCACCATAATTTTTAAAAAATAAGTAAATTGCAAATGATTAAGCTTAACTTAAAACTCAAACTCTTTGAATTTTTCGTAGGCAAATGATTTATAAAAACTTGTAAATGACATTAAAAATACTTCTATTCAATTGTTGGTTTCAACATTATTTTATAATAATTTTCAACCAGTTTCAGAGTACAATTTTGTTAATGTAATAAATTTTTCATCTCCAAAATATCTAAATTACAAATAAAGTATTCAAAAAAAAAAAAGAAAAAGTATATGAAACTTATGATTATTTTCTCATTAAAATTAAATTCCATTGAAATAAAGGGAATTAAATTTTTTAGAGTTATAATCATTCATTCATTTTATATTTGCTTAATTATATTCTTTTTTAGATTAAAGGAAAAAATTTCAAATTTTAAATACAGATATAAAGCCTGTATAATGTATTATATCAATTATAAAATGTAGTTTTTCATGATTGGGAATGTTTTAATTAGTAAGACCGTAAAGCATAAATACTAAGATACTAAATTCATAGATGATTTCTTAAAAGTATTGATTCATGGTATTTACTTTTAAATTAACAATATCTATGTCTTAGATTCTTTTAGTTGATTCCCATTCTGAATATGTTAAATAGATTCAATGCCCTTTTAAATTTAGACGATTTTCCGAATAGATTCTAAAAAGCAGAATAATAGTTAGTGCTTTCTTGCTTTAAACTAATTTTAGTATATTGGTTCCAGATTTAGATTTCAGAAAGATTTTAGAGAAATTACATTCTAACATTTTATAATCTGTACTTTCATATGAATATTTGGTGAAAAATGTCTATTTATTTAGCAATCTAATTTTACTGTTTTATGCAGTTTATTATTGCTATAAAAGTTCATAAAAAATTTAAATACTCAAGAATAAATTAAAACTATAATGAAACTAAATCTGTGTGGATTTAAAGATTACGTAGTTAATGAAAAAACTAATAAATTTTGTTAGTATAATAAGAAAGAAAAAATCCATCATGTGTCACTACAACATAAATATACATTTGAAGACATATTTTTATCCATAATTATAGAAATTCTTGGTATTCCAACAATACGAATATTTAATTATAATTATAAAATGTATAATTATGATTACAAATATCATAATTTAAAATATTTTCCTAAAGAAATTTATACTAATTAAAAAAGGCTTTTATTTGAATTTTTTTCATAAATCCATGATATATCAACTGGAAAACATTTATATACATATTAGAGGGTTAAGACTTCCATGTTTTGCAGCGCAACTGACAATGGAAGATACATTTAACGTATTGAATTGAACAAATATAACACGGTATTTATAAATACTATACTTTAACAATATGTATTATTTACTCAGCTCCTTGAAAACCTTGCTTTATATGGCGAAACAAAGTCCCACGTTATAGATTGACTAAACATAAATCGAATGTGGTACTGAATGTTTGAAAAGACCCTTCAGTTATAAAGTTGTTAAGCATTGTAATTAAGTTAAGCATTGTACAAAGTTGTTAAGCATTGTAAATTGTTAAGTATTTCATCCGCATTCCAATGTAATCCGTGTCAGTAGCATATTGAGAATATCGTAAACAGATAAGCTACAATGTGCGAAAACAATATTTTCAAAAAATCAAAAGAAAACTAAATTTTGTTATTTTCTGAAGAATTGAGATTCGAGAATGTAAACAGAAGGAATAATCTAATACTTTAAATACTTTCTCTATTTTCCCAGTGGTTATGCCTAGAAAATCCGCGTCTTCGTTTTAATAGCAAGAACAGTTTCAGAACAATAAGTAACGTCATTCAAATTAATTATATCGAAGCATAAGTAATTTACATCGAATTGAAATCAGCATTAATTGCGTCTTCAAGTAATTTCAAACACTGCAATCAAAATATAAAAATGAAATTTATATTTTAAAATAATATAATAAAAGGACCAACAACCTAATATGAATTTCATTCATTCCGTACAACCGTTCTAGATTCACCCTCACATAACATTTCGATGATAAAACTGATGATTTTATTTATATATGGATTCTCAAAAAATTCGTATTTACATCTAAATAAGAAATTTTTTATAATTTTTGAGATTAGAATAAGTGTTAGAACATCAAACGAGTGAGCATAAATTAATTGATAGTTTAAAAATGATAGAAATTACCTAATTATAACTTTTTATGTACAGAAACAGCATTGTTTAAACATGCGAAATTCTAATACTCTAAAATACTTCGATATGATTTCATATCTCTTGTTACTATACTACAATTATATTTTAAGTTTTCTTTAAGCAAATTTTTTAATCTTGTAAGGCCTTTCAATAGCTTAAGAACATTGTATTCAATGTCTCACAAAAAAAAACGTATCTTAGACAAAAAAAACCATTTCTAGTTACTTCATCTCAAGTTTGTTCAAGGTGTGCAAGCTGATCATTTGTAAACATCAAAAGAATGCATCTGTGAATGAACAAATAATTTCCACGTCTACATCTTTGGTAATTGATCTGAGTCAATAATGGAACTTAGAAGAAAGTTCGTTATTTTGCTATTCTGATCAATTGATTTTGATTAAATGACACGCAAAAACAAAATCAATCAAATTATATCACGCACATTGTCAAAATCTATCACGCAAATTGATAAATAACTTTTCTTATATGAAAATTTGTAATATTCAAGACAACAAATTATTCTGCAATGCATTTAAGGCTGCATTATACAATCCATGATAGCAAAGCTTATCTTTGAGACCTTCTTAAACATCAAGGCTTACTTAGACATGATAAAATAATCTATGAGAAACACTACTAGAAACTTATCTGTATTGAAACAATTGCATTATACTTATTTTTAGTGTTTGTGTAAATTTTGCTTTGAAGAGTTCTTGTAGTAAGAAACATTTATAGAAATCTAAATCATTCATACCCTAAGTGAAATTTTAAAATATTAGACAACTTATTAAAGTTAATTTACTAAATGTAATAAATAAAATAACCTATTAAAAAACCATATAATCATTTAAAAATATATGAATATATTACTTCGAAAATTAAAATTTTTTACACAAATAATAAATGAAAATAGTCATTTTTTTATGTGATTCAAATTTCTAATATTAAGAATTAAAATTGCAACTTTTACTTTATAATTAAGTTTTATGACAGTTAAACGAGACAATAGGCATGAAAATCTTTGATTCAAGTGTTTTAAATGCTTAATGTGAGTTTGCTTAGCAACAGCTGATATAACAAATAAATAGATGAAATTAGATGCCTTCTAAGAATTTCGATAATATGTTTTTGAAAATTAAATGAATTTTACACAATGAATGTATTAGAATTAAAGCTGAAATTTTAATTTTGGCTTGCTATTCTATGTTTTAAGCAATAATATGAAATATTTCGTCCTTTCATGGCGAAAACTAATTGCTTATATTGTTTGCTATCTTTGAAATTAGTCTGTTACTAGATTCAAGTCATTAAGTACCTTTAATTGATGGATTCATAATCATTATAGAAAATTCCGGTAGTAAAACAGAATATTTATAAGATGATAAACTTATTTTCTAAGAAAAACGTTGAAGTATAGTTTTTTGTTATTACACTGAATCTTTTTAATTGACATTAAAAGACTATTATTTGCAAGGAGGTTAATTTTAGACTAATAATCTGAAAGCTCATGTTGACAATTAGATATAAAGCAACATTCATTACATTTATTATGCATTTAATAAAATATCTACTAAGAAAATAAAAAAAAATGCGTTAAAAATTGTTTTGCTTACTTCAAAAAATTATTTTAATCACTCATTGGTTTTCTTATCAAAAATATAAGTTAAAAGTTTTGGTAAAATTTATTTTCAGTATAAAAAATTTAATTATTCGAAAAATAAATTCTGTATTAAAAATAAAGATATTTATTTGTGTTCAGATCAGATTGTTATCTTTCAATATTTTCCTTTTTTTCAGCTTTTCTTTCAAACATATAAAAGTGAAGTAAATTGCATATCTGAAAATATACATTCTGCAAAGAATATTTTAATGAATAAAACAGAATTAATAAAGAAAATGTATTATGCATCGACCAGTCATCATTTCAAACAAAATAACAGATATAGAGAATATTATACAATATATGAGTAAGTGTTAAGCTCGTTAAATATTTAGCATTGGAAAAAAAATACAAGTATATATATATATATATATATATATATATATATATATATATATATATATATATATATATATATATATATATATATATATATATATATATATATATATATATATATATATATATATATATATATATATATATATAAGAGGTCAATAAAAATCACACTGGGGATTTAAAATGAAGCAAGTAAGCTATAAAAATTTATTATTTTATATTACTAACTAAAATTAATATAATTACTTGTTGTATTACAAATTAAAGGTTCAAATTAGAATGTAGTGCTAAAAGGTAAGTCTTTATTTCAACAAGAATCCATATGTTATGAAAGCAAAATCATTTTATCACAAGATTAGTTAAGTCCGTTTAATTTCCAATAAATTGTTCTGATAATTTATGATATAGGTACCAGAATATGCGTACTTTTTAAGAAATTTTTTATCACAATTTTTCATAAATTATTTATTCGATGAAATAGTTTATTCTTCTTCTTTCATGAAAAATGTTTCTTATCTTCAATAACTACAAATTGTAATTGCTGTGTAGTAAAAATCTATACTTATTTTATACGATGTCCAAAATAACTTTAACTTTTCATATTATTCACCCATAGCTTTATAGGATTTTCAACAGACATTTTCATGTTATTGAGAAATTAGAAACAGTGTTACTTTGATTTTCCTAATTTAACTGTTCTTTGCAAATTTACTATTTTTTTTCGAAATGATTAAATACCATAATAAATTAAACCTTATTTTGCGGATTGCTTTCCTTGGTTGAAATAATAATCACCATGATTATTAATTTTTCATCGAATCCTAGTTAAATCATTTTTCTGAATTCTTGCTGGATATCAATAGATTTGATCTTGTACCGAAAATATTTCGTCACAATAAAGAAATAAATATGAATTCTACTTGTTTTCTCGTTTCTTAGTTTCGTGACTGCTTAGCCTTATATTTTACTGATATCTTTATAAAGTCTCCCAATATTAAAAAAAACTCATTTATCTCCAATATTTGTAAAATATATTTTTATTGTAGAAATTATGCTATTATATCTGAATGTATATGAAATTTTTGAAATTTTCCTCTGAAATATATACTGGTAAATAATCAAAATAATAACTTTAAAAGGAAATTATTTTAATTTTATATTAACTCCATGACAGAATATCAATTTTGATATGTTAGGAGTCTACTTTTGTATTTTAAGAGAAAAATATCATAAGATACTCAAATGCTTGTAACTAAACAAACGGTAAAGATAAGTAGTGTAAATGTCCCTTTTGATTTTGCAGTTTATTCAGTTATTTTTAACTTCTAACACTAATTAGTTATCAACACCAGATAAAAGAATTTCCCCTCGTAAAATCGTCTGGTTTAATTTTTCAATGATAAGAAAAATTTATGTCATTTTGTTATCTCTTTGTAACTACCTTTAAGATTTACAAGTTAAGAATAGTCATCATACCAATTTAAAAGTAACACTAAATCTCATAAGTTTCTAATCATGAGCATAATTAATTTAATTGAGCCTTAATTTATTTTACATTTCTATTAATTATTGATATTATTGAAATAATCATCAGAGTTTATCAACATAATTAGAGGGAAATAAAATTTATGGAAATTGTACAATTCCTTCATCTGTATACTATGTTATTCACATGTTATCCTTCTTTTGGACAGAAAGAAAGGTAAGTAAAATTATACATTCTTAGAAGAAAAGGATTTACATAAATTTTAATATAGGTTCTTTGAGAAGGTAATCTAGTTTTATTTTAATAATTTACTAATAAATGCGAAAGTTATTAATTTTAATTATAAATACGAAAGCTGTAAGACGTCAAATTCTGATAACTTTTCTAACAAATAATTCTTACAACTTACGTATAATATTTAATTAACTATATGGTACGCTAAAATCTTTTTATTGAAATTATTCTAGTAACTCAAATATTTATTCTATGTGAATGAATTTGACGTTTAAATAAATTGAAATGAATTTTTATTTTAAAGTACTAGTATATTGTTTGGTCTTTTAAAATAAAAATTATATTTTTTAAAATATATATGGAATAAATTTAATATTTAATGAATATTTTAGTTACTTAATAGGTAAAATTATTGCCTTTTAATTTCCCACTTTTTCTTTTCATTCTATTAAAATTGTATTTTATTAGAAAAGGAAAGAGTCATCTGTAAAATTCGTTTGCAGCATTAGCAAATTATCACTAAAATTATTTTCAATGTAATCTAAAAATATCATTATTCAATAATATTTAATACTTCAGTTATCTTTTATCACCAATTTATACATTTTTAATCAGCGTCTTAAAAAACTGTTAACATTTGTGCTATCTTAAATAACTTTATAAGGTTAATACATTATATAGCTTGTATAGAATCATTATAATGTGGTTACTTTTCTAAATATTTATTGTTCTATCAAACATAGTATTTATTAATGACAATAAATTTTGCTTGATGAAAAGTACATTTGAAAGAATTTTCTTAAATGGATTCAGAAAAAAATGTATATGGGATGCAGCTGTTATATATTAAGTATTAGACATCAAGTAAGACAAGCAACTAAATTTCAAATAACGTTTGGTGGGAAAATTCAACCAGCGTATAGAATTTGACTATGCCTATAATTCAAAACCGCACATTTGTTTAAATACTTTTAAAGTTATTTAGGATTTAAGATACAATTATGTAAAGAACTAGTCGTTATTCAACTTTAAACATCAAATATAAAACAATACCTGCAGAGATGTTTCAGATCAGTACAATTCACCAGTTGTATGTTTGTGTAATAAGGATTCTATGCTCAAGTAACCTGACCTCATTTAACTTCATTAGGGAGATTTTTAAATAAAATCTTCCATGATGCAGACACAAATATTTTTCAGAACTTGTGATGAAGTATTACTATGAGTCTTGAAGGCATGTGTCACCTTGTATATTGCAAGAAATATTACGAAAAACTGAAGAATTTGCATTGAAATTAGTAGTGAATTTGCATTGAAAACAACTCTGAAAATAACAATAATAGTCGTAGTGTAAAAATCCTTCTTCTTATTAACTGTATATTTTAAGGAAAAATTAGAATTAATTCTGAGCTGAATGGTTAAAAGTATTATTGTTAGGAAAAGCAATTTTCATCGTTTAAGGCATAGAATTATTTGTGTCGATGCATTGTATAACTAGCTTTTAAATAACAAAGCATATTTTGGGGAGAAGTTGTTTAAAAACGAAAATAATTTTCTTCTAGTCTGAATTTTGACACAAATATAAATAAAGCTGTATTCCATCAAATGAGTTTTATTTCTCCTCTTCAGTTTTTTTATATTTAATTTATTTTATGATCAATGAATCACTTTCAACCTACTTTGAACAGTCAAATAACTTTTAATAAACATGTAGATAGCTTTGTTCATTTACAAAAATTTACAGAGAAAATTTCAGGGATTTTATTTAAAGCAGTGAAAATTATTTTCTGTTTCAGATTTTATCATGATTGTAAAGATATACAAAGAACCACAGAAATAAACACCAATGCCGGTAAGTTTATTTAACAAATCAATATTTTATATAATGTGTATTAAACTTATGACTATATAATTATTGACTTCTAACAACATAATGCAGCTTATTATTTTGCAATTACCATTATTATGCAAGTAAATGGTATAAATTCATAGAAAAATGAATTTTGCTATTCAAAAATGTAACGGTATACAAATTTGTAGGAAATGTGTGAAGTGTAATTGATTAATATATTCCTGCTGTGGAAAAGTGTAATAAATATGAACCACATACAATTAAAAGTCTGTTAAAATAGTTTTGGTAAATATTATAAAAAAATTTTGAGGATAACTCAGTTTCGTTCATTTGTGAAATAAAAATTTTTAAGTTTAAAATACAAACATTAAATTTTTTTTCATATTAAATAAAAACTTCACTTAAAGCAACGCAACCGCTCTTTAAAATATACCTCAAGGTCAACAGATACTAATACCATAGTCATACAAAAATAACTTAAAGTTGATTTTCTTTTTTAGATTAATATTTATTTTATTGTAATATGCAAATTAATCTTATTAATGTGTAGAGACTCTAAAATTAATTAAAGCAATTAAAAACAGGAAAAATAGTTTATATAAATTGTTTTCAGACATTTCGACAAGAGGACTCATTTAACTTAAACCAATTTCTTGAATTAAATTTCAATTCATTAAATAAATACATGCCCGAGAAAACAGTCAAACCCATGAACTATTTGACTAAAGACTAGAGTTCTTATCTAGTCAACAATTCAATCGTAAAAATCTGAGATTGATCTTGAGTTAGTTACAGACTGTTAACCAGTTCAAAGTATAAATTTGATAAGAATAATGAAGAAACACATTTATTCAGAAAGCATTTCTTTTAAATTTTATAAAAATATAAATTATTTGCAACACAATTTCAAACAGGAAAAGTCATTTACTCTAAATGCTAATTTATTATAATTTCAAAATAATTAAGTAAAAATGAAAATATATTTCTGCAAAAGTTTGTAATTTAAAAAAAAATTAATCGTCAATTATTTTCAAATTGATTCGTTTTTCAAAGGAAATTTTATAAGCAAACTTTAGATCTGAATATCATTTTCTGTTTTTGTTCTCTGCTTCGAAATTTTTACTAGATTTTTTAAAAATTGCAAACATATAAACACTTCATTAAATAATTGTTAGAATTCCTAGCTTAGATCTCTGATGTCCCTCTTAAGAATTATAATATTGAGCTGAGGAAAATAAGTCTTTTAAAACGTAACCTCGTCTTTATTAACATGCATTAGAAAGTAGTACAAAATCACATATTGCTGGAAATTTTTCCAAAAGTTCTTTTACCACGGAATGCATAATATAAATATAAATACTAGAAATGCATTAGAAAGTAGTACAAAATATATGACTGGAAATTTTTCTAAAAACTCTTTTACAACGTGCATAATACAAATATAAATACTAGAAATGCAGTTACCATCCGAAATTGATAAAAATTTGTTGTATATTTTTAATCAGAAAAATGACCTTAGTTTCTTTTAAAAACGTGTAAATATCTTATTAGTTACATTTTGAAATACAATGTAAATTCATACCAAATTTCAAAGTTTCACAAAAACTTTACTGTGTTCAAGGAATCCAATATCATTAATATTCAATACACTTAACCTAAAGTATAGTTTATTGAAAGAATTTTTTCTGTAGAACTAATATTTTTTAAATTAAAGGAATTTTTAAAAATTTGTATGATTATAGAAGACAAGTTGTTAAGCACAGACTCATAATATTTGAAGACCTCAATTTTCTCTCCCAGAAGCAAACTTGAGTGTTGCGTTTTTAAAAGCAAGTTTGATGACAACATTAGAAATCAAAATTCAGTGGCTTGAGAAATAACATAAGTTTGAAAGATATATTCAAATTCTGTTGAAGTTATTGTGATTTACTTCACATCAAACATTTATTTTTAGCGTCTGTAAAATTTATCTTCAGCTGTATTAATATTAATGACAGTGTTTTAACTTCCAAATTTCAATTATTATGAAAAGCAAATCAATAAATTTAAAAACATTTCTATGTGGAATTTTTTTATTTAGTCTTGACAGATAAAATTTACGTTAATCTTTTTACAAATTATTTATTTTGTTTGATAGTTTTAATAGAATTAAAATGTTTGTAACGCTACGTAAACACTTTTTGAGAATGAAGAAATAAAATATTTTCATGATACTTTATACAATGTGTTATAAATTTAAGGATCATTTGATCTTTGAATAAATAAATGATCCTTTTTTCAAAACTCTTAAGAAATGCATTCTAAGCATACAAAAATTAATATAATTGTTAACTATTTAAAATTTTACTCGTTAATTAGACTGTTATGTCTAATTAACGAGTAATATACTAACATTGTTTTCTGTAACCAATGTACATTTAGTCTTAATGCAAAGATTTTATAAGCTGCATATGTGTAGCATTTTTCTACATCGTTACTTGATAAATTTAACTGAAATTAATAAACGAAGAAAACTATTTTGGAAATGTACGCAAGAATTCAAGTATTTATAGAAATTGAAACTCTGTGTTGTCGAATAAAAAGAAATTTTAAAAAATCATGCGTATTAGTACAATCTATGCTTTTGTAATATATAAGTGAGTAATTAACTGGAATTTCAGTTTCCACAGCTCTTTTTCAAACAAAAGCTAAGAAACCAATCTAAAACATATTTTTCAAACTATGAAATTTAGCATGGTTTATTTAAACTTCTCCATTTTCATTAATAACTGTGAATACATTTAAATTTCTATTTATATTCTTTTTTCTTATAATAATTCTTTTAAACTGCTGTTTCATTGACATTTTGCTTTTACATAAAATATTAATATATAGTAAATTATTTAATATATTAAATTAATATCGTTTTAAATCATCTCAAAGCTTTGAATATAAACATAAAAGAAAACAAAATCATCCTAGATTTGCAAACTTAGAAATAACGATCAACTATTTCTCTGCAGCTTGAGAAGTTAAAAAAGGCGTCTGTTAAAACTGCATATCATGAAGAGAACATGTCTTAAGTGAAAAACTTCGAATAACACATTCAATGATCATAAATAAACTTGAGCTTCATATATTAATGAGAAGTGTCACATTTTTCCTATTACATCATCATTTTTATGAAAGAATTCTTATTTCTTTTATAGGAATAAATAATATGAAAGAGCGTACTTGGTTGCTTTTGAATAATAAAAGAAAAAATTAATTAGCTGTATCTTTCATCAATAAGAAAAATGACTTGAATCGTTAAAATCAAATAATAGTTTCAAATCAATGCATAGTTAAAAACACTAAATTTTTATTGAAATTTATTTGTTTATCCGCATAACCTTTGCCCATCTGAATGACTTCTAATTTACTTACTCCTTCAAGAATGTAATAAACTGCTCATGTATATAAGAGGAACAGAATCAAAATAGATCAGGGAGTTAAAATTATAAGCTAGGGCAATTTATATTTTTGAAAACTTAAATCCTTCAAACATAGCCTGACTTTTAAAAAATAATTTAGAATATTAATATGTCAAATTTATATGAATTATTTTTACCAGTGTAAATATAAATTTAATCTATGATCTATTAACTAACACAAATTTATTTATATATAAACCCCTCCCTCTCCCCTCTCTCTCTTTTCAGCATTTTAAAATTAAACAATTAATAATGATGTGATTAAACAATTAATAATGACAAATATGTGAATGAAATATAAAATTCATCTACTTTTTTCCCTTATAATATATTTCATACGATTATGTTTAAGTTCATTAACTACTGCAACATAGGAAAATAAGATTAATGAATTATTAATCTCTCATAATAATTTACCTAATTTTTAAGTAAATTTATCAAATATTTTCATTATCCTGAATTGCAAAGTCTTATAATAAAACGGTTCCAGCTATAATTCTTTTTAAAAAAACATTGTTATATCTTATATTTCTAGACCAATATTTGGTTTTCTACTTTTTGTTACATTGTGGGGAAACAAGAAAAGAAAATATTTTATTAACTATGCATGTTTTCGTTGTAATTCTCAGCGTAAGCTTTCGTAATAAGCATTCCACAAATAAATTATTTAAGAATATTCCCTCTATTTTAGTTTACTTAGTATGTTTCTAATACTAAGTAAACTAATTATAGAATTTTTGTAATAATAATTATAGAATAACTGTAATAGAATTTTTGTTTTTCTTTTTTTTAATTGATTTTTAGTTAAACATTTCCATGAAACAAATAAAGTATAACATTTATCCATAAAACAAATTAAAAGTATTTTTTTTCTATAACAATTGCATTTACTTCTTTTTAAACATAGACCTATTTAAAATTAGAGTTTTACGTTTTACATTAATTTTGTAGCAGTATATTGATTTTAATTAAAAGCCTTTTTGTGCTTCCTAAGCAGATTTGTATTAATTTCCTTCCAGTAAATATTTCAGAATAAATAATTAATTCTGAAGCTCACATATTCCACAGAATTGAGTTTAAAATTAATTTTGGAGAATCTATGCCTTGAATCTTATTTTAAAACATACATTATCAATTGTTGTATTTTAAAATAAATTTCAAGATTCAGATTCCCTGAAAATACACGGAGAAAGTATTAAGTGATTTTTAAAAATGCATAAAAATTACAGTTTAATTATAGCTGTCAAAAATTTTAATTTTTGAAATGTACTCTGTAAAATCAGA
This sequence comes from Latrodectus hesperus, assembly GCA_037975125.1. Lineage (NCBI taxonomy): Eukaryota > Metazoa > Arthropoda > Arachnida > Araneae > Theridiidae > Latrodectus > Latrodectus hesperus. Next base: position 65,267,047 of record CM075859.1, on the reverse strand, counting down.
AGATATTGAACTACTGAAATAACTGTTAATGTGAAAGCGTACTAAATAATGTGCATTAATGTGACAAGCTCGCTGAACAATTTGTGGGATCTTAACGGACTCCCATAACCAACGCCTCTGACAGATAGACATATAAAATGGTCAATCTTGCAAAACCGAAAAACTACATCAAATATAATTATTCAGGAACCCTTCGTTAAAGACACGAACCCTTCGTTAAAGAAACGAACGAGGGCATATTTTTTTGCTTTTTGATACATTTTAATCAATAAAATTGAAAGATCGAGAAAACTTCTGAAACGAAAAACAAACTACAAAACACTGAGATTCGATTAAAATACTGATATCATGTGTTGTTTACTAACGAGATCCGATTACATTTGGAGACTTGTATAAGATTAATTTTGTCTTGACAGAAAAAAATCATTCTTAGAAAAGACATAATTTCATACAAAATATGTGTGGTTTGCCCAGGAATCAACTTGTTTAAACTTAGTCACTTGTACATCATTCGAAATGGCAGCTCTATGGGACAAAGTATTCCAATGAAGTCTTGAGATTTTAAATTATACATTACTTTCCAATGGTTGCTGATTCTTTTTTTAGTGTATAAATTATGCATTTGGCTACACATAGTTAGTTTTGTAAAGAACATGGTTTAAGAATAAATAATGCAGCCACCAATCTGACCTGAATGCCAGGAACATTAATTCATGGGATGTTTTTTACTCCGAACCTTATACTTTGTGATTTCACTGCTTCAGAAATATAAATTTCCTTTAATTTTATCAATAAATTCGTATTTATGAAAAAAAGTGCATAGGAATTTGCTGCTTCTCAGGAGTATGCGGTATATAAAGGACATTTCGCAATTTGTCAATTTCACTTTTCTTTGTAACTTTCAATAAGAAATAAAAGAAAAAGGAGGAGCTAAATTACCGAATGTAGATAATTTTTTTTAAAAAAAATACAAAAGTATTTCTTTACTAGAAAGTATTTCTTTACTAAAAGTAGGCCCTTTACTAGATCAGTGACAATGTGTTATTCAAGTTTGTACGAAGCTCGTTCCTTTTTTGTGAAACAAATGGGCAATCAGGAAGAATGTGCAAAGAGTTGTCAATCCCATAGTTGCAGGTGCACTCGTCACTATTTTTGATATGGAAGCGATGGAGGTATCTGTTTAATATCCCATTTTCGGTGAAGAATTGAGTAATTTATAGTCAGTATAAAACCAGTGGTTTTTAATTCAACAGAAAACTGAAGGGAAAAAGATTTAGTCCACTTACTGTTGAGAGAGGAAACAAAACCTGAGTTCCATTCTGTGATGTTGTTCTTTTGAGAAATGGATTTAAAAAAAGACTTGGGAATGGGGTGAGTGATAGAGAATATTTGACCAGGAAATCTGCTCTTTCTTAGCCAATATAACCCTTAACATGTAAGAAGTTGAAGAAAATATTTTTCATATTGCACATGTGAATAGAAGTCTGGATTTCTGCAGTGAGTTTTTCACAACTTGTTGCATCTTGCAGAGCTATTAAGGATGGCATTGAATCACTGCAAATTAAGTTTTCTAAAAGACCTCTCTATGACATCTTTACAGCAAAGTTCATGTTGAGTAATCCCGCTTGTAAGATGGAACTATAATCATTAATGTGATACATCTGGTGACTCTCTTCAACAGCATTCTGAAAACATACGTAGCAGAAAACTGCTTTTTCGTTAACCTTACTCCCATCTGTAAAGTAAAAGAATCCGGAGTTTTCCCCCTTAATGCTATCAAATACAGCAAGAGGAACAGCTAATTTTGTCCGTAAGTGTGCTAGGGAAGAGTAACTAAGGTCACTATTAAAATGGTTAGAAAAAGAGTCTTGAGCATAACGACACGCTTCATTTTGATGAAGAATCACAACATCAAAAGGAAGAAGACCAGAGAGAATGAAGAGAGCATCATTGCTGGTTGTTTTATATCCTCTTACAATCCTCAAGGGCAGTCATCTTTGAATTTTTCTGATAAGTTTTTGGTTTATTTTTTTCTTCAATCTGTCTCCCCAAATTTGCGACAGATAAAGAAAAACAAGAACAATGCCTTATTTATAAATCAGTTAAGTGATTTTGATTTTTATACCATTATTCTTATTAAAAATCTATAAAACGCATTTGTAAGAATGTGAAACTTAAATAAAAATGTATTTCAAATGTTTCTTTCAATGAATTTTACTATCGATAACAACGCCAAGTTATTTAATATGATCAACAACTTACAGAAAATGATTACCCATAACAAGATTGACAACATTGATCATTGCTAACCCATTTTGTGAATCATCATTACTTTGCATTATTGAATTTCAGCTTACACAGTTGAGCCCGATTATGTACAAAATTAATAATATCTTGAGCAGTACTACATAATTCGAGAAAATTTACGCTCTGAACAATTATGATTAAGTTATCTGCGAAGCAATTTTCCAGCATTTATATGCATCTAGTTTTTTAAATAAATCATTCATTATATATTAGGTTCCAAAGAAATGGGCTGAAACAGAGCCATGTGGACATCTTTTTTTGTTTTTAACGACTTTCGACTTATTGCCGTGAGTTAAATCAGCTGTTTCGTTGTTCAAGAAACTGCGACAGAGATCGAGTATAAGTGATGGAGTATTAGCTTCCTTCTCTTAGAAAATGACAAAGGACCACCATGCATTATCAAGTGCTGCTTTTATATCCAATGAAAGGAAAATTGTGAAGAAATATTTCTTTTTCCCTTCCCTATCAATGTGACCAAGTCGCAGAATTTCATTCTAAGTTGATCTCTGCAATGTAAATCTATATTGGTCATCACTATCATAATTCTGATGGTTAAGGTGCTATCTTAATCTTGTTTGTAAGAAGTTTTTCGAGGCAATTTCCTATGCAAAGTAATAGGCTAATGCATCTGACATTCTTAAGGAATGGCCGCTTTGAGTTCAAACATTTTGAAATTAAGACAATTTTGGCAATTTTCCAAAAAGCAGAGAAGGGAGAATAGTTTAAGAATAAATTAAATACAGCAAATAGAACAGAAAAATAACACTGGTGAAATTATTTTACCCTTTCATTGGAAAGGGGATCCAGACTAGGAGATTTTCCTGGTATCAAACCGTAAATTACAGCATTTACCTCATTGACTGTAAAAGGTGCATCATCTTGTACAAAATAGGCTTTGTTAGATTACTGTAGAAAATTTTGCTGAAAGGAATTATATGTTTAAAGGATTATTATATTGCAAAGAAAATTTTGAGATGGAACTCAGTGATTCTTCAAATGAAGTGAAATAACCGGAAGAAGTTTCATTGACAGAAATCTCGACACTTTTACAAAAGTTTCTCGTCATGCTTTTATACATCTTCTTCCATACATTTGTAGGTTTAACATCAGAATGAAAATCCTTCCAGGAATTTAATTTTGAATTATTATTCACAAGTCCTTATACACTTCTTTAACGTGGTGATAATTGGTTTTAAGAATTTCTTTGACAATCGGGTTTTTGGTTCTTTGAAAGCAACGTCTTGTAGCACTTAATTTTTTATGCATGCACTCTCTATTTCAGATACCCACCAAAAAACATTTCTTTCATCATAATGCTTGAAAAGATTGCTATATTTCCGGCGGAAATCCTGACATTTTAAATCTCAGAAATTAATCGCTCCAAGCAAATAGAAAAAAGTAGAAAGTTTATCTACAAAACTACAATTATTGATAACCTCATAACATTTACACTGAAAAAGAAACCAATTTGCTCTTCTAAAGTCAAAGGTTTGAGGCCCGTTTTGGTTTAAAAAGTTCGTAATATTTTCAGACAAGGCAATCTCAAAATAAATCATCCTATGATCAGAAAGAGAGTCGTAGTCAGGAGTATACCAAGTGATGGTATCTTGCAATAAATTTTCTCCAAATTAATTAAAATTTGTTATTCGAGCGAATGAGGATTGCTGATTTTATAACATCTAAATGGAAATCAAAGATTACTTCGTAATGGCTATATATATATATATATATATATATATATATATATATATATATATATATATATATATATATATATATATATATATATATATATATATATATATATATATATATATATATATATATATATATATATATATATATATATATAGAAAAACCAGGAAGATTTCCTTTGACAGTGTGGTTCTCTTGAATCACTGCAACAGCAATATTATCAGTTTATATGTTGATAATGTGTTGCTGCGCGTAGAATTTTAAGACTTATGTAGATTTAATTAATAAAACGTAGAAGAGAATTATAACTATTAATCAAACTCAATAAGAACGATTGATAGTTTTTACATGAAAATTTAGTTCGGGCTATAGCTGTCATAAGGTTTGTGACGAATATTAACTTTTTAATAGATTTTTAATTTTATTATTAAATCTAGCGCAATTGACACACAAACTTAGTGATTTTTTATTAACACTCTCTGAACTTTTATGGTTACCAGATCTAGTAATGCAAGCAAGGTGGTTTTTACAATCAGCATCTTTAATATTATAACCCAAACATTTGCGATATCTACCCATACAACACAATTTCGTCCAGTAGACGTCTATATGACATCATCAATGAGATGTACTCTAATCCAGTAGAAGTCTCTTTTTGGTCCAGTTTAGATGCATGGCACGTCATCCTTGACTATTTTATTGTTACTTTCTAGTTATACAATTAGTTATTTTATTGTTACTTTCTAGTTATACAAGTTTTAGACGTTGCCATTGGATAGTTCATTGACGAAATTTGGATGTATTCATACACACTGCTCTGTACTAGGTAATTTTATGCATGTATTCTAGATGTGCGAAGATATTGAAATAATCCCTCATCTAACTTAGTGGCTCATATATTTTCGCCCACTAGACAGTGAGAAAATTTGTTTTTAATTAGCTTGTTACTTCTGAAATTGCTTTTGCATCACATTTTTTTTAAATTTTAGTCAAATATCCTACATTTTTGACACATTTACTGTTCAAGATAGTTAATGTAATAAAATTTTCACAATTGATAAATTAGCACTTATTTTATGTTCATTATTTTATAGTTAACCTTTTGAAAATTTAGTATCTTATTGTTTAAAATAAAACGATTTTTTTCTTTGGAAAAGTTGAAATTACTTCCAAGAAGTTTCCAGTGAATGCATAAATGCGTATGAATTACTATTATAACTAGAAAGTAACAATAAAATAGTCAAGGATGTTTTTATTTGTAGAATGTAAATTTTTTTTATTTTAATATCAGGCAAATTATAGTTCATAGTTTATTTTTTTAATTAATTTTGTAGTAAGAGAAATTTATAAGAATCATTTGATAGTCTAATATTTTGACTAATTAGATATAACTTCAACAATGTCTTTTTTGTACAAGATAAAAAGATAAACTTATATTTTTTAACTAAAATTTTCCACTCAATTGAATATTTGAAATTATTATGACAAAAAATTCTGAAAATTACTTATTTCATTATTTAAAAGCGGAATTATTTCTCCTTGTAAAAGTTAATATTTGTTTAAGGAAGCATTCCAGCAAGAGAGCAAATATTAATTCAAAAAAAAATATAACAAACGAATAGAATTTATTTTTAATGCACACAATTTTCATTCTAATTATTTACATTATACAGAAATATTAATTAACTGAAATGTTTGATTCTTTCATTGATAAATCTTGCTTTTGCATGACCTAACCAGTTCATTATCGCAGTTTTCATTTCACCATCGGTTGTCTTTGAATACTGTGGAACTCACCGCACAGCATCTGAAAATAGAATAAGGAACATTTAAAATAATTAACAATAACGATTAACATGTTCTGATCAATAACCTCAGACAAAATAATTGTAAAAAATCCAGAACACAATTTTCATGAATATTTAATTCAATTCTTATCAATCTGATTAATACATAAAACTGATTGAATGTAAATCTCATTAGTAAAAAACAGCGTTAATTAATCAGAAAAATATCAAAAATTTCCTTCACTAATTTAAGATATTAAATAATTTTAAAATAACATTGTTAGAAGTATTGATATTTTTTATTCAGTAAATGTTTTAAATATCTAATTACCAATTCAATTTCAAAGAAATAACACCTTTGTAAATACGGTAATCTTTGTGCTTGATTCAACAATTAAAATTACAAAATGTTTAAAATACAGGGTGATCTTTTTTAAAGTAACAGTGTTTGGAGCCCCCTGTAGCGCAATATAATAGCCGAAATGGCACCAAACTTGGTATTTATACTAATCAAAACATGGGAAAAATGATTCCGTAAGAAAAAAAATTAGTTCCAAAAATTGCCGCTAGAACATTTTGTTTCGCTGCTGTAGTTTACGATAACAAGAATTAGCATAAAACACGAGTATCAAAGAAAAATGCAAATGTTTTGTGATGACAGCGCCAGTAATAAGGGCTATAAAAGCAAGTAGTGGACAGCTCCGACAAATAATCTCAGCTGCAGTAAGCGAGCTCCAGGTGCCATGCCTCTCACGTTAGCGGAAAGTGCGTTACTCGTGAAGCTATTTTATATGAATCAATGTAATGCATCCACACCTCTTCGGGAATTTCGATCCAAAAAAAAAACTACGAAAGGGGCCTTAATCACTGAATGGTCTTAAGAAAATGATTAAGAAGTTCGAGAAAACGGGGTCACTGACAATTCGCGCTGGGAGAGGACGTAAGCCAGTATCAGATGATGTAATAACTGATGTGGCAACTGCAATTGTCGAAGGATCGCAGGGAACCATTGCTGGTACTAGCAGCTCCAGTCATATGTCGATAGAGTCATAAGTCGGAGTTTTCCAGTTGCATGGCCACCTCGTTCCACTGACATCACGCCATGTGATTTTTGGCTCTGGAGACATTTAAAATTTCAAGTTTATGTTGGTGGAGTATCAAATTTGTCTATTCTGAAGGACAGGATAACAAAGACAGTGCGGAATATTACTCGCGATGTGTTACGCACGGCTGTGGAGAACGTTGTGCACAGAAAGCATTGTGTTATTTCTGAGAACGGTGCTCACATTGAATGCGATCTAACTCCTTCCCGGGGAAGTTAGTGTAGTAAATAAACATTAATAAATAAACTGTACAATTGTACAATGTTACTATTTTTTCTTTTCTCATATTTTATACAGTGTAAAGTTCCACAAAATGCCCTAGTGGTGATTTTTGGAATTAAATTTTTTTTTACATAATCTTCTTTCCCATGTTTGATTAGTCTAAAAAGCAAGTTTGGTGAAATTTCCACAATTAGATTGCGCTACAGGGTGCTCCAAACACTGTCACTTTAAAAAAGATCACCCTGTATGTTCCAAAAACCTTCAATTTAAAAGACAGAATTGAACATTACTTTTATAATGGGAACAGTGTTTAAGTAATCTCAAACACAGAATTACATTTACTTTTTAGCACTTACATAAATATATTTCATTAAAAAAATTTTTTGAGAAATGTATTTTTCCATCATTTCTACCAAAGAAAACTTTCAGTGACATGCTTATTCAAACATTGCACTTACCAAAATCTAACTGCTTCATATGTAGTCCATTAAAGGTTTTTTTATCCCTAGCACTAAAATAACTGAACTCAGATGCAAGTTCATTGGTCATCAGTTTTTTCATGATGCTTATGGTGCAATTCCCGGAAGAAGTTTCCCCAGACAAGCTTAAAAAGTGGCACTGAAACAAAACAAATAAAAACATAAATATTTTATGGTTAAAAACTTTTTATAATTTAAAATTGAAATTACTGTATTATTTTAGCAACATGCATACATTACATAGTCATAATAATAATTATTATTTACAGCATAAAATCCACATAAGTTTTAGAAAAATAAATCTGTAATATATTCCTGCATTTAAAAAAGCATTTATAAAAAAATAATTATTTAAGCAATACAAAATCAAATCAACTTTAGTATAATAACAGTCCCATTCGACACAATTTTGTACAGTAGACGTCAATATGACATCATCAGGTGGATATAATCTAATCCAGTAGATGTCTAATTTTAGTCCAGTTTAGATCCATGGCACGTCAAATATATTACAAATTTTAAAAATGGTTATCTTTTTAATTACATATGTGCTAAACCTAAGAGACTATAATTTCTGGGGAAAGTATACTATTTAATTTTTTACCCTTTGTAATTGATTAAATAACTGAAATTACAAAATGCTTAAAATTTGTAATGAATCTACAAATTAGCAAAATAGAGTTAGATTAATATGTAAAATTTAGCATTACCATTAAAAGAACAGAACTTAAATAATCAAATAGAGAACTGAATTTACATATTAGTACTCAATATAAACAGAAATGTTATTTACTAAGGGATATATTAAATGTTTTGATAAAACATTTTTATCATTTTTTCAACAGTTAACTCTTATTAAATTTAATACATGAAATGTTTATTTACAATTTGCACTCAGTAGATAAATAATGTATACAAATAAATGTATACAATTGAACAAGAATTAATACAAAGACAAAAAAATTAAGAATAAATATATCTTGAAGTCATAGTTATACAAAAAATAGCAAATAAATATCATTTTTTATAGACATCGTTTCATAATAGAATCAATCAAGTAATTTTTTAAATCTATTTTTCCAGAATCATTTTTCTTAAAATTATCTTCTTTTTTTCTGGAAAATAAATACGGTTCTTAATAAATTGAGCAATCCTTCAAATAAGTAGAAAAATAAAAATTTGTTACCTTTAAAAAATGAGATTTCATCTAGGATCCAGAAAAAATTCATCTTCTCAACTTTATAAAATGAATCGTATTGAAAACCTAGATGATAAATCTATCTTTGAAAATATTTTTTTACTCGAGTATATTCCTCTTTTGTTAATATAGTTAATAATACAATGTATAAAGACATAAAAAATAATATATATATATATATATATATATATATATATATATATATATATATATTAACACTAACCCAAATTCAATATAAGGCCAATAATTTTTATTTATAATTTAAAAAAATTGAACAGAAAGCACTAAAAGCAATGACTATAATCATTATATATGAATGAGTGTTAAATTTATTTATTTAAATTTTTGTTGGATAAATTAATTTGTAAAAAACATTGTAAAACCAAAATTTCAAATAGTACTTTAATTTCGCGCAATTTTATTTATTTAAGAAAAATTATTTATTAACGGCAATTAAATTAGTATATATAAATTGCAGTTTAAGTAAGACATTGAATGTATGTAGAAACTAGTCATTCCCTATTATACATATACATATATATATATATATATATATATATATATATATATATATATATATAGTTAGATTATTAAATATTATAAACACCTACATGAACAAATAGTACTTTAATTTCGCGCAATTTTATTTATTTAAAAAAAATTATTTATTAACGGCAACTAAATTAGTACATATAAATTGCAGTTTTAATTTAATTTAAGTAAAACATTGAATGTATGTAGAAACTAGTCATTGCCTATTATATATATATATAGTTAGATTATTAAATATTATAAGCACCTACATGAAAATTTAGTGATGTCCAAAATATTACACTTTAAGAATGTCTTCTTCCTAATCTATGTTTATCTATCAACTCATTATTTAAATTTTAATTTTTGCTTTCAGACATCGTTGAAAATGAATATGAATATGCATTGGATTTGACAGTCAAAAAGTAAGTAGTCAATATAAAATGTTTTCCTTAGTTTTCTTATAAAAATAAGTTATATCATATTCCAATATTCACAGCGAATACATAAATGATTTTTACAATGTGCATTATCTTTGATACCTTTGATACATATGTATAACGTACATGACTAAAATATAGTAATGCATAAAAATTATTTACGTAACGATTTTTACAAATAAAGCATACATGCATAAATAAAATATGAAAAGTGCCTTAAAACATTCAAAAATTTACTTTGTTAAATTAATTTGAAATGAAAAAAAATAATGCAAAGTTTGAAGTACTTGGAAATCAAGCAAAGACAAAAAATTGTATAATTACTCAGCAATATTTTTAATATGGAGCTAATAAACAAAATAAACAAAATATTTTGAAAGTTTAAAATCAAAGCAAACTTTTAAATAATTGTAATAGTACTTTTTAAAAATTTTATTTGCACGTCCCTTCTTGATTACTGTGTGATTTATTTTCTTTATTTATGTATATAAAGTTGCGCATAAATTTTTGCTTTTTTCTGATATACATCAAAACGGAAAAATTATATTAAATATCTTTCATTTTTGTAATATTCTTGAAATTAAAAATTTCTTAATAATTTAAATTTTCATATTCAACTGTTGTTAAGCTTATCTAAACAGAATGTCTATTTGATATCAAATAGATAATATTTTCTTTTTTAGAGATTGATTAAGTATAGAATATCATGATGACATTGTATGCATTTCTTAATATAAGAAACAATATCATAAATATTGTATACATAAAATTTATGGAAAATTATATCATCTTCGGAAAATATTTCTATCATAAATGTTTTCTTCGATCGTATTATAATATGTTTATGATAAAATTGATAAAAAACTTTTAATTTCTTTGTCTACTTTACTGTTATCAATTGATAAATATAATTTTTTTATAAAATACAAGAATAATTAATATGATAGCTCTATAAATTAAGCTAGTTAAATAAATTTCTTCCTAAACTATTCCTCTTTTGAACGCCCAAAAAATTTCAATGTTTTAAAATAAAGCATAAAATTTTTATCTGCTCATTTTGTATCTTTACTTAAGTTTCCAGTCATACTACTTTCGTAATTGCCTTTTAAAACGCTTTTGTGTCTCACGTTATGGCAAAATTGTTCAGCAAATTATTAATCGTCATTTAACTTTAAATTCTCATTTATCATTACAAAGAATTAAATTATAAAATACATAGAAAAAATTTAAATCTATATAAATAAAAATCCTCTTTCTGTCTGTCCAACGAATTTTTGTCCTGACTTAACTTGAGAATAGCTGTACAGAATGGAATTAATTTATATCAGACTTTTGGTCTCTGATAATTTAAAACATAACATATTTTTCCTTTTGAAATTTTAGTTGGAGCGTTAGAAATTAATTTAAATCATTATCAATACTGATTTGAACTCTCTGAAATGTTGGTTGACATTATTATTTTATTGATTGATTACTTAATTATAATATCAAAAACGGTATCAGAGCTTTTATTCTCTTCAACAACGAAGCAATAGGGTTATACCCTCTTTTCAAGTTCTTAATTTTGTGTATCCACAACAGCGGTAAAAACTCAGTATACACCAAATTGGATTTTTTCCTTCTTTCTGCAATACTAAAATATATTTGCCAAAAATGACAATATTTATTATTTTTAAAAAAATAATTGTTTTCATATACGATAATAAATGCATTTTATCTTTTCCCAATATGTCACCAGGCTGTAGAAATGCATTCGAAAACAGATTAAATTTGTCCTGATTTCGATATTTTATGATTTCACATCTGAAATTTTCAATCTATTTCAATCTATCTATAAATTTTCAATCTATATCTACCTCAATCTATTTACTTTTAGCTGAAGTACATGTGCGACGTCATTTCATGCTTTAAAAAGCGTTTTGAACAAAGCTAAATAAATCATATCTATCGTAATTTTCTCAGTCACAGTTTTTCCCTTGAAATTAGACCCATAGTTTCCATTGGAAGTTATGACCCTTGAAAGAGGATGAGCATAACCCACTAGTCTAAGAATAAAATCATTACATTTATTATTAAATATTTCATTCCCCTCACCCTCATTTTCTTAAATCTGCACGAATATTATCTATTAATTTCATTGGAGCATACCTATTGTAAATACAGCAGAACATTACATTCAAAGTATTTTTTTTCGATAAATTTAAGCATAAGCCTACAAAATTAGATATTTTCACATCCACAAAATAGCTCTTTTATTGTAGGTACTCTACTGCCACTATGACAACTATATTGAACATTTTTAACAATACTTTTATAAAAAAGTTTATAAAATAAATTTTATAGACATACTTATTCTCTTTCAAATTATTTCATCTAAAATAAGCAGAGGAACCCAAACTATTTCTTACATCTTCGCAAAGTACGAAGCTAGTGATGACGTGCAACATTATTTAATCTCAAGAACATGTATGTAACAATTTAAAACATCAGAAATAGAGAAATTCAGAACCAAAATAAATGACATTTCAATAACTTTTATGGTGTTTTTGAATGATCCAAAAGAAATGCAGAAAAATGTTAAAACCATTAAGAGCAGATGTTTTGAAAAATGAAGAAATTGTGATTGTATAATTACCAACATGCTATGCAATTAACAGAAGTTTATGTTGAACGAATCAGTTTTGCTGATTTTAAGTAAGACCAAGCCTTTCTTCGACCCATCTGCCTTAGCATCCAGGTGTATTTTCAAACTATGATGAATAGTGTACAAAAACAACAATATTGCACGATTTGACCTCTCTTTTCTAACATATAATCAAGGACAAGGCATTTGTCACATTTTTGATATTCTCTGAAATTTCGAGTTGTTGAAAAATGTTTACTTATCTGAAAGAGACATTTTTCGGATAATCATTCTCTAACAATAATTAATGAAATTCTTAAGTAAAAGAAGACTTTGGCGTTTACGCAAAAGTATAAAAATTGGGCAGCATGTTGGTTTATCTGATGAATTGAAAATGATAACCTATATTGAAATATACAACTATCAGCTCATTGTAATTGTTTTAAATTATATTAAATGTAGGAATTGAAATATCAGTACACTCATCTCAATATTGTCTGGAATTTTGGATATCTTATGAACACTAATGTATACCATGTTTCTGTTGTGATTATTTTGGTATCCTTGGAAAAAGATTTTTTCGAATAATTATTATTAATAGATTTAAAAGAAGAACTATTAAATTTTTACTATAGGTTTGCTGTTTGAAAAACTTATCAGAGATTAATCACTTTACGACAGTCAAAAAAGCCTCATTTATTTTTGAATAAGTAAATAAAACTCTTAATAAATAAACTATGAACAAAATGATCAAAGATTCAAGGAATATTATCTATCCAAACACAATATTATACACTTAATAGTGTGTTAGTGTGTCTTGTAACAGAAATACACCTCAACAACTGACTATAATGTGAGTCCTTTAAGTTATGATATCCATGCATCATCACATAAGCCCATTTTTATTTACTTGAGTGAGGGAATAAAATTCTGAGTCTTATAAATATAACATCACATAATTACGAGATATTTTGTGTTAGTGAATCTCGTAAGCATAATTATAAAACCTCCATTCCTTCTTATTACATTGTATTAAAAATATTGTAATTACGAATTCAATGTTCGTGCAATGGTTAAAGGTGGTTACGCTGTTTGAAATTAAAATATCATTATTTCGGAAAACAGACTTGTTAGTTACAGAAAGCTTCCCTTCATTTCTCTGCAAATATCATTTAATATAATTGAAATTTTATGGTATGTACTTATTAGCAGCATCGGTATTCTGTTGTCGTCAGCGTTCATATCATCACTTGTGTTATGGTGAAATAGTCGGATCAGATCGGTAGTTATCATTTCCAGATGTTAAATGTGTGATCAATTTGTCATTGGCGTCAGTGTTCAATGATTAATTACTCTATTTAAAGTGAACGCGGCATTATATTGTTCATATGTTTGATCGATTATTCCCATTCAGGGCGGCTAACATCGCGTGACTTATCTATCCCTTTGAAAAACACAAGCTGTCATCGGAAGGCATTTTCCATTGATTCCATCATAAAAAACCATATATTGACCTGTTTTTATTTTCAAGTTTGACATCCACACTATACTTTACTTTTCGATCCGTGATGCGGATATCTGGCTTATGTTGAGCTAGCGGCGGCTCAATTTACATGCGGTATCTCATTTTAGCAATCGTTATTATATTTTACGGCGCCACCGCGCCGTCGGGTCGGTCAACATAACGGAAGACACCATTACCACGGAGGCGGAGTAATGGTTTGGGCAGACATCTCACTCAGTGATCATAATGACCTGCATATGTTCCAGGGAAGAACTGTGATTGACGTGATATATCGAGATGAGATATTTTATATATATGTCTGCCAATATGCCAATCCAACTGGAAATTATTTCCTTGTGATGGATGATAACACTGGTCTCATCCGGCTGCATATGTTGAAGGTCTTGGTTTGAAGCGAATAGAATGGCCAACTCGATCTTTAAATTTGAATCCCATAGAATATCTGGGGGACTATCTTGGTGACAGGTTGCAGAGAGCGCTTTAGGTCCTCATCCAAGATCGTTGGAAAACAACTTACTCCGTGTCTAGTCTTCGCTTCACGTTTCAATAACCAACAACGGAATTAGCAGCATGGAAACTCGATGCCACTAATGTATTCAAACTAGGGGTTAGCATACACTTTATTAAAATTTAATTTTGTTATTTTTCTGTAACATTTTATCACATAAAACTGCGATTATTATTATTTTTTAAATGGATTTCTCCAGCTAGATGTTTTTGTGCGTTTCTCTTATGTAAACTCTTAATTTGCGATCAATACGTACCTGTTTTGTGCATATGTCATCCAAACCTGGTGTTTCAACATTTAATGATTTAGTAAATGATGCGCAAAAAATCAGTTGTTCTTTGACTTTTGGAGCCCAGTCTATATGTTGATCAAATTCTAAACAGTAAGGGAAATAAATATATTTTCTTACTGCTTATAGTTTTAAAGTGTTTTAAGTAAAATAAAAAATATAAAAAGAAACAATAGAAAAGATTTTGAAATTAAATGAAGGTGCATCAAAAGATGATAAGCTTCAAGTGATTACCTCTGTGTAAAGATAATGTTTTGTATTTAATTTTATTCAAGAAATTTAAATTTCATTAATTTGATTACGTACCTTTAGAAATTCAGTAATTACATTTTATTTTACTTACGGTATTTTTACTTAAAAGTATAAACATGCGTACTTTATACAAATATATTACCTAAACTTAAGTTGGTTTTAAATACTGTAAAATATCAGAAAAGCTGTCTAAAACAAAAAATATACCAACAGTTATTAAATCATCACAAATAAACTTATATATAAAATTTTAAAAAAATATACATCTGATTAATAAATAACTTTCATGTTCTTCTGATGATAATATCAATTGTTAATAATGATATGATTATCAATTATAATTTCTAATGTACAAAAAATAAAATAACATTTTTTGTGATGATATTAAAAAAAATAATACGTAATATACTTGATATATTTTTTTCAGCTAGAAATCTAAACTCTTAAGGATCTTTTTTTAACGAATAAAAGTCTGTATGTAAGAGAATCAGATGCCTAAAGTTCCCCACACATTCCCCAGTGACAAAAGTCGCCTTATATATAAAAGCGGCGAACAGATGAATAGTTATTAAAATTATTATTTACCTATAATAGTAGTCAGGTATCACCAACAAGAATTCTGTCAGAAATTAGGTACATCAGGATAGCACATTATTAATTTATTTGTTTGGAAATCAAAATGATGTGGGAGTAAAGATCATACAGGTCAAGGATATACAATCCATAGATAGTCAGAGAATCATAAACTTACCACATTAATAAAAATAAGTTAATAATATGAATTTATAACCATAATTAATGTACATGATTAATATATTATGTATATTATATATTATATCGTAATCCATATATTATATACGTATATGCACACACATAAATTAGTAAATATGCACCATTGCTCTTGAAATTTATTCACCAAAATATAGAAACAGCAAACTAATATTTATTGAATTAATATATAATTCTAGAAATTGTGTGTGTAAATTAAATTTAATCTCTAGAAACTTAGAAGAATAGATCTCGATAAACAGTACCCAGATCAACCACCTCTGGAAAACATTACAGCTCTCGTGTGCTTGGGCATTGTGTCGAATTAAGATTGATTGTATAGGTGTATGTATAGGTGCCACTGCTTATGCAATTTCAACTCAATGTCACAGTTCCTAAATCGTACAGACTGACTTATGAAGCAAAAAAATTTCACGTGTGTAACGTGCCACCTTCTTAGTGTAACAATTTTAGTGACTTGCACAGTACGTGCAAAATAAAAATGATTCAATACTTTGCATTTGTAATGATCATGTGTTGACAAAGAATTCTATGTACAACTTTCATTTCCCTATTATCACTGGTACTGAAAATTTATTGACACTTGTGAACTTAAAACATTTTTTTCTTACGATAAAAGCTTTATTATTTAAAAAGAATAACTTCTTCGTATTGATTGTTCTTGAAACCATACAAATGAAGCTATTTTTTAAAAAGGTGTTACATTTAATAGACCTATTGGAAGCTCCTTTGAATACGATTTTCTTAACTACGAATTATTATTTTTTTAGTATCAAAATTACAGATGTCAATATAATTTCATAATAAATACAACTGACAACACGAATGAAAACTAAGCAGTTTATGAAAATACACTATTTCAAGTTAATATCCAGATAGTTTGGCAACCCCTATATATTTTCTAAATTAAATTCTCGTACTAAAATAATCGATGTCAAAACTATTTATCAAAGATTAAAAATGGAACTATTTAACCAAACTGCTAAAGATTTTACCAAAATTCTAATAAAATCTAACGAATTTCAGATATATTTTCTAGTGGAGTTAATCCTTGTAT